>MQRK01126627.1:0-10426 GCA_001938485.1 Girardia tigrina
TATATAAACTAGTGGAAAATACATTTACAACGTTTCGAATGAATATCGCTAATTGGATCAATTTTTTATAAATGACCGAAATAATTGAGTATTCGGGAAGTAGACAGTGACGATAGAGCCGCAGAAATAGTGGAGAAGAGTTTATCCGAAAGAAAAGTCGTCGGAGTCCCTTCAACACATACCGGAGAGGAACTCTACCAACAATTGGTCCTGCGGTGGAAGGCCATTTACATATGGCAGAAGAACGTTGAGTGGCACCAGCGCCAACTAAGAAATAAACGACAGAGAAGGAAAACCCTCCTCAAAAACGTATCTAAAGGTCATCATCGATATAAACGACTGACTCAGCTGATTAATGAGCAACAGGCTCACGTACAAAAGCGATAGGAGCAGATCATCCAAGAGTAAAGTAAACAAGAAAGACTGGCGTTACACTTTTGATGTTGACAAATACGTGATTTTCCAGCACCCTTGATGTGCTCGGCTAGTGTCTTAACATTAAATATAGTAACGACTTAAATGTCCTAACAATTAAAATTTTCGTTTTGCTTGTCTTATTATTATATTGTGTTAAAATAACGGATCAAATATAACAGAAAATCAACTATATTAACGGATGAAATATATCAATAATTACACAAGATAATTTATCAAAAATCATGATAGTATTAAATGGTTAAGATAATAATAAAAATAAATCGAAAAGAACTATCTGTGTTTTGCGCAAAATTTTCGTATTATTATCATATTAAAAGGATCAATTAATTAATTATGTTTTGTTCACAATTTCTATGACTATATATCAATTGGGTAATAACGATAACATAATTAAACAGGTAAAATGAAAATCGATCGAAAAGAATTTGTTCAAAAACTAAGAGAAACAAGAGAAACTTTTTATGGCTCAAACCTCTTAATGGCCCAGAAGAAGGGTGAACTTTTAGATACCCGAGGGACGCTCCAAAGATTAGACCCGAGAGACCCATGTCTAACCATGCTAATGAAGGAAAAGAAGCATCGGATCACGAAATTCGAGTTGGTAACACAATGTGACCGAAATACGGGAATCTTGTAAGCATTAACAGTAAGATACAAACGGCAATTACGGGTTTTAGCACCCCTTAACCATATTATTATCTGTAACGAAAGTAATGAGTTCACTGTTAATTTGTAGTATTTCAATAAGTTTTAAATGTTTATATTGAGTATCGTTTTATAACAATTTTAACGTGAACTAATTTATTTTAGTGATACTAGTTTTCGAGGTAAAACTCGATAAATTAATTTATAACAAAATAAAAATATTTAAAAGGATTTTGTGTGTTACTCATCTTCGTTTTATTCCCTAGCAATGGTTGAAAAGTAAAATGTTTTGAAAGTATGAAACTTGATCGAATACGATTACGCCGAAGATTAGATGAAGCCAGGCAAGAGCTCCCAAACCTGTTACAAGACCTGTAAGATTTAATGACGACCAAAGAGAGGATACAGATCCGGTTACGAGTTCTCAGAGGACACCAGCCCTACTGAGTAAAGCTCATCGAGGAGAAACAGGGGCAACTGGAGCAGATCTTCCAATAGATGGGGAAATGCCATGATAATACCAAAGGGATCCTAGCCATTATCGAGAGGGGTCAAAAGAAGCTGCGAACATTGAAGGACATAAATTTTAATGGATTCCTCGGTGAAACCGATGAAAATAGTTGCGATGAAATATAAATCTGATAAATAAATATATTCCCGAAAAATATGTTCCCAGACGCATCCATTACATGGATCAGTGCCGATATACGAAAATATTGGCCGCTAACAACCTTTGTTGTGATTATTCGATCTCTTCATTGCATTGAACAAGTTTTAATTGTCAAATAATAGCCACTTTTATTCATGGTGCATGTTCTTTTTCATTTATAAAAAATTAAAATAATCGCATTGTTATTCATTTTTTTTGTGTAGAAAGGTTATTTTCGCCTAGTAATTAATGAATTATCGATGAAAAATAAATGGATACTTCCAGCTTATTAATCCTGGTTTACACTAAGGGAACTCTTCGAATGGTTGAACGGATTAACAGACGAATTTGAGAAATTACACAAGTTAAATGTAATCCATAAATCCCGAAATCGAATTTTCAGTTTTGACAGAGAAAGATAATTATAGATTGACATGATCCCATCTCAACAACGTTTTGGTGTAATTATCGAGATATCCACGCGGCGAATAGATGGAAGGAAGTCATTCAAAGTACTTTATTTCGAAAGATGCACCGCTATGCTGCATATATATTTCTCGTATATATTTCTATATTGAGCTAAGCAGGAGAATCAGTCTGACGAACTGCGAGGCTGATTCGATTGCCGTCGTAGTCGCACTGTTTTATTCGGAGATGCCAAAACTCGAACAATAATGATCTCATTTATTTTCGTGTTATATATATATATATATATATAAATTGGGGATCATATATTTCTGGAATAATAAATAAATTAGCGCTTTGTTGTTTTCATTTCCTCTTCTCTCTCGCCGTTCGAATCGCGCGATTCCATAGATCGTTCAATATTTGACGACTGGAAATATCGAGCATATTAAAATCAGAATTTCACGTGGAAAAAAGAATATTTATGAGTAAAAAATATTTTCTGAGAGATTTTAGAAATGAAAAGTGGTTTAATAAATCAGCTGCAAGTAGAGAAGAACTCGAGAATGTAAAAGTGGAGTAAGATGTGAAATTCCCGGGTTGAGTCATACGATATTAGGTGAGGTTACCGAGTAAAATTTACAACAAAATTTTCAATTAGTATATATATGTCAATATATATATTTAAAACACGAAAATAAATGAGATCATTATTATTCGAGTTTTGGCATCTCCGAATAAAACATAACTTTCACGGCCTCCGAACGAGTGTTGGGTAATGTAAAAAATGTTTGAGAAAAATAAATAATTAGTAAATAATTGTAGAATATTATTATTTATTTATATTTAAAATAAAATAAAAGTATATAAAAATAATATAATTGAATGAGATAAATTTTAATTTTAAATGTCAGGTCTAGAGGCCAAAGTATTTAAATTATTTAAGTAAAATTGATTCACTAAGAGTCAAAGTTTGAAATTCAGAGACTAAGTTCATCTCAGTCGAATAGTATAAATATAAGAATAAACAGTTTAAGAATGACATCATTTAATTTTATTTTAAGGTAAGAGGTAATATGTTCCGACATCATTTAATTTTATTTTAAGAGTTAAAGAGGAATCATTGAATTTTATTATTATCTGGTCAATGAATTGAAGAAAAACCATTGGAAGAGAATTTATCAGAATTATTAGAGAAAATTAATCGAAATCAATTTTAATCCAGAAGAATTATTGGTACCCTTAAATCGAAAAGTCGTTCGAATTATTTAAATTTAAATTTTGCGAAAAATAAATTGAATTTAAATGAGAAATCTATTATTTCGAGATTCCAGAGAAGTTTTCACAACCAATTGAGAAGAATAATTAAATTTGATTGAAAAAAAATATTTGTGTCGGGAGTTTAAGGAGATTCATTTGAATTTGGATTATCAAGAAACTAATCTGGTTAATAATTGATTCATATTAATATTTAATTTAAATATAAATACTTCTATTTAATTCTAAAATCCTATTTTTTATATATAATTAAAATATCTCAAAATTGATTTTATTAAACGGTGAATAAGTTGGGTAAAAAAGCAAATTGAATAGGTAAATATCACACGATTTTATTTGTGTTTTATTGTATTAATTAATATTGTAAATTTGTCGATAGTTAAATAACAATTATTTGAAAAAATGGTTTTTGTTGTTCAAATTGTTGATATAATCTTTTTAATTAAAATTATTGAACTTGAATAAATCTTTTCAAGATCTAAAGTTTACATTAAGTTTGTATTTAATTTCTAAAAATAAAGACCTAACATTTCCAGGAAAGCCACCTACAGAAGTGAACGAGAAATTGAATTATTTTTGTTCAACCTTCGATAGATTTCATATCTTTAATCGGGGACCCAACAAAGCTATATTCTTTAATATCTTTGAAAATTTATTTCTTTCTAAAGTGTTATACATACATTCTTTTAATAAAATTTATCTTATGTTGTTATTGTTTGCAAATTTTGTTTTAATTTTACACCAAGTTTTTTAGAGCCTTCCTCACAAAAGTCTCAAATCTATCCTAATTCGTTAAGTTAGGTTTGATTTTTTTATCAATAACCCAAAAACACAAAAATATGCTTCGTAGAAATAATTTACAAAATTCAATTGTGGTGGGGACGCTGCGCCGTATCGCTGTGGACTCAACGGGTCCAATCACCGACAAGTGACTCTGGAGTATGTTTTGCGAAAAAGCGTTCAAAAATAATAGTAACCTACCGGTTTTGGATGGCGTTGGGATATACTGGGGACCGCCATCTTGCCCGACAGTTCCGGAACGACGTCGATTCGATTTGAGGGCGATCGAGCTGAGACGCAATGATAAAACGGAGAAATCGATTTCTTTGCCGTTGGTGCCGTCGATATGATGCGCAGATATTCGATATAGTTGATATCAATGGAGAAATAACGCAACAAATTCGAGTGGTTCTTCGAGATCAATAATCTCTCGAGCATTTTCTGCGACGGGCGCTCGGGCAAACTGATGTCGACGATGTAGGTTTTGGGGTCCAGTGAGTTGTCTAACAGTTTTGTGAGAAAAAAAATCTAATAAAAAAATTTACCTGAAATTTTGATGCGATTGTCAAATATTCTATTAATGTCGCTTTCCATATTTTGCCTTTATAGTCCCACGAAAAGTTCAATAGATTGAGATAATGTGTTCTTTACAAATGAATAGGCCTCAGGTAGCGTGATAAAAGTTTCAAAAAAGTATAACCCATGTCGTGAGTAATAAAATACGAATTTAAGAACTACACGCTCGTTTAAAAATCGCTAAACGTTTAAACGTCTTAAAAAACGAAAGCATTTAAACGGCCGTTTAAACGCGAACCGTGCCCACCTCTAGTGTTAATTGCAGTATATGAATTTCATACGGCCGTAGTTTGATTGGAAGATCACCAAGGAAAACGGTAAGATCAATTAGATCAATTGAAGTAAGACAAAAGATTGAACAAACCGGGCATCAATTATTATTTTTACCGCCCTACAGTCCGAAACTCAATCCTATCGAAGAATTTTTTTCTAAGTGGAAACTTTTGATCAAAAGCCTAAATTGTAGAAATCCAGAAGAATTAATTACAGCCATTATTTCTACCCATTCACAAATCACATCCGAAGATTGTCAAGGATTTGTTAATCATATGCAACACTTTTAAGCAAAAGCTTTAAGATCAGAAGAATTTAAATAGATTAATAAAAATTTGATAGCTTTAAAACATTATTGTAATTTTATTTTAAGACATTTTTTAAAAAAAAATTAAATTTTTTTTGATTTTTAAAATTAAATATTTTGAGAAAAGGATTAAATATTTTGAGAAGAGAACCAAATATTTTAATAAGAGGATTAAATATTATGAAAAGCACTTGTTTATAAAAATTGTTTACAAATATGTATATGTATCCATGGAATTTAGAAACATATTTTTGAAGGCTTTTTACTCAATCGATTTTATCCCATCTTTGCACACTTACCGTAAATACTCGAATATACCGCCACCCGAATATACCGCGAGCATTGAAAATGTAGCAAATAAAATGGTAAAGTCCAAAACGCGAGTATAACGCGATCGTTAAAATTTACAAAATTGTGTTCAAATACCACGTCTTGTAATATTAATAACTTTTATAAAAAAATATTTTTTATTCAAAAATAATGTTATAAATAATAAAATGTGAGCAGTTTGACTTCGTTTTTTTATTTATTGAGCGATAACATACATAAATGCAAACAAAGAACAATAACTATTATAATGAATTTATTATAGGCATAGCTGCCCTTATGATTATGTAAATAAAGAGCGAGCAACAACAAGGCTTTGTGGATGCCCATAGTTACTATGTAAATAAATAGCAAACAACAAGGCTTTGTGGAACCAGCATACTTGAATTACGGGACACCAGTCTACATCCTGTTTACTTTTTATTTCATTTTCTTTGTTTTGGTGAATGTTCATTGAAGAAATTTATTTCATTTTGTATTTGTATGCGTACTGATATCTCATAAATAGGATTTTAACAATTATCAAAATTTGATCTGTAATAATTAATTTCAATTCTGACGGATTCAAATAACACAAAACTGGTAAATATTTTGTAAAATAATTATATAATTTAGGTATGTCTCGAATATATCGCGACCCCCTCAATAATTGGTCAGAATATTAGCATAAAAATCTCGCGATATACTCGAGTATCTACGGTACTCATTTTCGATGACAATAAATGATAATGCGCAAACTGGATCAAACTAGTAAATCAAAAAATTGTTTTTGCAGAAACGTTTCACGATTATCCTCAAATGTTTAAACTGAACTAAATAGAAATGTTTTAGTTTTTTTCCTTCCATGCTTTATAATAAATTCAATATGTTATTAGTAACTATTTAACTGCAAAATGGATCTGTAAATATTTTTGTATGAAATTTTCCATTCTACAAAACAATTTAATAATCACAAATAACATAATAAATTAATTAAAAATGTAATAGTAATTTTCCATTCTAAAAAAGATAAAAAACATTCTGTTGACCAAGCAGAGTTCTGTCCATATAAAGAATGGATATGAATTTTTTTTGATTTACTAGTTCAAAAGATGAACAAGTGAATTTATGCCAGTCATAATACAATCTTTCATTCTGCTAGTAATATAATCGTTAAAGCAACTTTGGTATTTCTTAAATTATTGAAGCATTCCATGTGTGCGAAATGGTTAAGCCCCAAAACATCGACAGCCAAAACCCATCTGTGATTATGATAGATCTAGAACTTGTGGCAGTATATGCAGTTCGAGTTGGATTTCCAAAAGCTCAAAAAATACGTTTTTTTCATTTCTGTCAATACTTTTGGAAAAAAATCAAAGTATCTGCTTAGTTTCTACATACGGAGCTCAAGAAAGTTTCAGTAAAATTGTTTCAGTCAAACAATTTTACGCCTTAGCATTTAACCTACCTCCAGAATTAACTGAAGCATTCGAAGTGTTAAAACGTCATATTCACCCTGACGCTAAAGAGTTGGTAAGATGATTTGAGGAAAATTATGCACATGAACGAGTTAAAAGACATCTTCGGGATGGTACTGAAATTAAATCAGCTCCTTTATTTTCTCCATTTCTGTGGTGTGTATTTGATTTAATTCATCAGTATTTCAAAAACACAGAATACCTTTGAGGTTTGTGTTACGACAGAGACACAATTATACAAACCTTTTCCTGTACTATATCCCCCGAGGTATCTTCATATAAATGCTGTCCCAAACTCGACACCCCTTACGCATAAGAGCCCGTGTTCCGAGTGTTTGAGGATAGTCAAACTCGACTATCCTCAAGTGGTTTTAAATTGGCTCCCAGCTTGTCGGAATGCCGAGTCGGGTCAGAATTCCGGTCCGCTGTCCATTTGCGTAGCTTGAAAAGCTAAAAAACAAAAAAACCCTAATTAAAGATTTTAATTAATATATTAAAAATTTTCCTAAAAGTTCACACGAGAATTCCATGTGAAATCGTAGCATTCGCTATAGTTTACCTTTGCGGTAAACATCCGGCATGAACGGTCGGTAGAATAAAGAGTTGGCAGCGAACATGATGTTGTACCCGCAAGACAGGATTCTGCAATATAAAATAATATAAATAATCGAATATAAGTAATCAAAAATATAAATACCAAAAAATAGTAGCGAAGTCATAACTCCACACTCACGCTTAACAGCATACTTTAGACATAACTTTTGAAAATTTATCCAACACTTGCTTAGACACAATTTTTTAAAAGTCACACTTATTGGCAACGATTTTAATTTATTTTATCGACGACACTTATTGACGAATTTAATAAAGTTTTCTTTTCTCTTTGTTTGGAGTGGAACAATAATTCAATTTAACGGGTATAGTTTATCGTTTACATGTAATATTTTGTTGATTAAACTTCATTCATGCATGATATTTTGCCAATTAAATTTCATTTATGTATAATATTTTGTGAATAAATTGAAATAAAATTGGCAAGTTATTAAAATCAAATGATGTACTGATTACGTATTGATTGCATAATCATCAACTGCACTATATAAGTAAATTTCGTTTGAAAAATCATTTGTTCTGACGATGACGGTTAAACCGACGAAATTAATAAACGTTTTTAATTGGCTTTTAAGTTTTGAGTATAATATTTTGTTAATTAAATTCCATTCATGTATAATCTTTTGTTAATTAAATTTCACTTACGAATATAATTTTGTTAATATAATTTGAATATGATGTGATATGTCAATAAAATTTTAAAGAATAACTATGTCATCGTTAATTGCGGTGCTACGGTGAAAGGCAGGGACGGTCTCAGAGATACGTGTTTTCAAGAGTTTGTTACTTAGTACCTTTTGATGTATGACAAGTTAGCCAGGCCAACAGAGTCACGGTTAAGCGGACAAAGAACTCTATTGATGAGCGACAGAGCCTTAGTAGCGAGGGTAGTCGCAGGAGTAGGTCCCAGACACCGCTTCGAGTCGAGCGTCGGGATGTTCACCAAAGTCTAGTTCAAATACAAGATTTTGTAAATACGATGTAAATATAGCGATGGTCCATTCCTTTCATCCGTAGTCTTCACTAAATTATTATTTAGTCTTAATACGATTTTGAAATTATTATTTATCTTAATACAATTTTGAAGTTATTGTTTGGTCTTGATATGATTTTGAGTTGGATTTCATTATTTAATTACACAATATTTTGTTAATCGTTCAATCATTTTAATTCCTATCATAATAACTGTATAGGTTGATGTATATAATTGTTTTGATAAAATAAATAATACGGTTAATATTGATAATATCGATAATAATAAATATGGATAAGAATACTGATAAAATAAATAATGATCAACATTACGTATGTTCAATTGAAAAACAGTGACTATGGATTACAGCGAGAGTATTAATCGATACGAATGGGAAAGGGTATGAGAAGTTAGGCTCTGAAACGTGCAACGCATAGAATAGGGTTCAATGCGCTAGTCGTAGTCTAGAATCTCATGAGGATAGATTTGGATTCAAGTTTCAAAACGATGTAATAATCTGTGAATGTTGTCTGAAATCGCTTACGAAATGTTTCTGTGAGAGTAAACGAGCAAAGTATCGTTTTGCTTGTAGCATCTGTGGCGTTGCGATAAAAATCTGTAATAATCAAGTAACATATTTAAAATATCTCCTACTGATCTTACATAATTTCGATGAACATACCGTCATTCCTTGAATTCTTTTAAATAATTGAAGAGACATGAACTGACATGAATTAAATCAAAAATTGAGAGACATTAAAATAACCATCGAAGCTCGTGGAGTTAAAACAGTGACAGTTGGAGGACCGTAATGGGAGGAGCAAAATATATTCATGTTTCGGCCTGGTGATAATTATATTTATATCTGGAGTCTAGAAATCGTATTATCGAGATCAAATGGGACCACCATGGATAACGAAGTTAGCGACCTAGGTGGACGATATGCGAACACAGTTTACTTCTGTGTCCAAGGGATCAGGAGGAGTGGTCCTTGGATATCGATGTGTAACTGGGTCACATACGGATTTTGTAGACAATGTACATAGCGGGTTATGAAAGTGATTATAATTAATAGAGAATGAGTCCGATACTAACTTAACTATCATATGTATTTTATTACTAATTATAGCACCGAGTTATTAGTTTTGGATGATTATATAATTTCGTTATAATAATTCATAAATTAAAATTTTATTGTCACATGGGTTTAATTAATTTAATTAAAGTGAATTAATTAAATTTAATTTAAAGTATCGAAACGATCTTTGATTAAACCTTATGTAAATAAATGATTATACTTAACAAAGATGTGTCTCCTGAAGTGAATGATCTTCAACTAAATACGATATTAGAAATTTAAATGGTGTCCCAATAAAGTTGTGAAGCGAGACTTGTGACTTCGACAAGTATAATATAAGTGTGAAATGGCGTAACAGATTACAAGTGAACGAGCCTCAGTCCTCTGTAGAATTGTCAAGGGTGAGTGTGAGGAGACAGGAAAGAGTTAGTCCGACTATGTGAATTGTTTTTGATTTTCTGATTGAGAGTTACAGTCCGTGTCATAATTATCCGTACGGTCATAAAATAGTCATAATACATCCTGTATAAATTCTAATTGTGATAGGAAATTTAGCAATTAGTTTTGTATTTTAATTTATGTTTTATTTTTAAATATTTGTTTAAATACTATGAAAGTAAGCTAGATT
>MQRK01126636.1:0-11394 GCA_001938485.1 Girardia tigrina
TGTGTCTCTCTTACCCAGATGGAAGATTAATGTTTTAATTCTTATTATCTAAAAATAAGTAATGTTTAAATTTATTTCTAATTTAAAATAATTGTATAATTTTAAATAAGCGAATAAATTTTTACAATTTTTAATAAATAAATCAAATAATAATTTTTTAAATAATTAATAATCATTTTAATTTTTATCCAATAAGTTTTGAGTAAATATTTTATTAAATTATTTATTTTTCCATTTGCTAAAATATAATAAGTTTAAAGTCATTAATCAATTTAGTTAGAATGCACTCGTACAAAATTTTGACAAAGATTGTCTTAAGGACAATCAAACCTGTTATGTTAATAAAAATATGAAAAGTCAAATTGGTGTTTTTAATAATGTAGATGCTAATGTTTTCAAGACAAATACATAAAATGTATTTTTTTTTGCTTCGCAAAACAATAATAATATTGATCAATAATAAATATTAAAAATTATAATTAATTAAACATTTACATGATCTAACTCCAGATCACAAGCTCCATGTTTGGTTCGGTATTTGTTGTGATAATCCACCACGGCATCTACGAAATTCTTTTCCTCTTTATCATGGATCGAATGTCGATCATCGTCATCTTAACAGAATCAAAATATTTATAAAAGATACTCGTCAAAAATGAAGATAAAAATCTTTAGTTAATGATATTTTAATTTATTAAATTTTTTCTTCTATTTTTTTAAAGTATTGATACATTTCTGTTCTAAAAATAAAAATTTGATATTCATATAATGTTAATATTATTCGTTTCTAAATTCTAAATTTTTATAAAAGAAGGATTTTAGTAAAAATTACAAAATCCTCCTCCAAACTATAAATACCTTATCAAAATAGATAATAATAATATTACATTATTTATGACAATAACTTACGGAAGGAGTAAAAAAGAAGGATCAACTATATCACACAAAAGAAATAGAGAAATGTGGAGTAAGATAACTCGAACCATAAATATGTAATTTGTTATACAACACTGTTCAAAAGCCAAATGTCATTCAATTAAATTTAATATATTTCTGTCATCCTAGTTCTTTTGAAAACAAATGGGAAAATTATTGTTATTGTTATGGAATATCCGGTCTCGGCGCTGTCCATCGGATCGTATCTCCCGTTGCTGTTCGTCGTCGGCGGAGAATTACAATCCTAGATTATATGATAGGCTCATCGTACCGAATTTGAATCAGACCTGATTCGTCCCGGTTTCATCTTTTGTTTCGATCAACACGAATTTGTTGGACCGCCGGGTCGATCCGTCAACGTCGCGATTGTCAGAATCACTGCTCCTGGCACGGGGGTAAAATACCGCGCCTGTGTCGTTTTGTGTTCCAAATGGGAAATAAACAGGGTTCAACGCCTTTTTGAATGTTAATTTGGTTTATTGAGAAAACGAAGACGACATTTGAAATTTTTTATTTTTTTAAATTAGTAAAACAAATACATTGTTTCCATACCTTGTTTTTTTTATTCATATCTGTATAAAACTGTCATAAAATTTTTACATTGATAAATAATTTTTTTAAAAGAACAAAATAGTTTTTCCGACATCAAAAAATAGGTAATTTTTTTTACATTGAAAGAAAAAGAGGTTTTATTATATTTTTTTCTGTTAACATGTTGTGGTACATAACAATTGCAATATTAATTATTTATCAAAACTCTTATTGGTAAAAATTAGATTTATATATTTTTTCAATTAAAGATTAAATTTTTAAATTATATAAAAATTAAATATTATATTTAAAAATTACATTTAAAAAATATTTTAAATACTTTTACTTTAAAATTAAATGAAATTATTTTCTATTAGTGGAGATCAAGAAAATACCAATCATCCATCTGGGTAGGAGAGGCACAATCCGAATCAACATACAACATGCAAAATATAAAACAACAAACAATTCAGAACATTCCTCACAATAAGCATTACGCAACATTTTTTTAGGCCAAAAACAAACCGTTTCTGGCACCTATTATAAAGAAAAAGAGATTTAAACGCGTGTTTAAATGTCTGTATTTAAGTGTCGTGTGATTATCTGTCGCGTGTTTAAATGTCATGTAACCCAAATCAACACACAACATTTAAACATGCAAACACTACAAAAACAATTACACACCGCATATTCTTCAAAATTTTTACCTGAAAAAGTTAGTAAAATCGAAGTAATTTGTGAGCCATTTTAAATAACAATTATTTACTTTGCCGGGGTTGTAGATAACATTCAACTAGCAACATTGAAAGAGTACATGAATAGCAAATTTATAAATAAAAATAGATGTATTCGTATGGTTTTCGTAGTGTTTGCATGTTTAAATGTTTGGGATTTAATTGATTTGGGATTGTGCCTCTCCTAACCAGGTGAATGATCAATATTTTAATTCTTATAATCTGAAACTAATTTATTTAAATTTAAATTTTTGATTTTTATTATTGCAACTTTTAAATAATTTTATTGATTTTATTTTTGTAAATTTTTAAATAATTAAAATCAAATTAATGTTTAAAAATGACTATAAAAATATCTTATTTTAGCCAATCAAATTTAAATTAAATATTTTTAAATAAAATAATTTTCTCAAGTATAGTTCAGATTATAATGGGAGATATTGAAAATTGAGTGATGGATTATAGTGAAAGCAATACTATTGATCATCATAAAGATGATAAAAAATGTGAATGTAATAAATGTTCTGTCAAATGTGTGAGTTCTCTTAACAAAAATAATACGCTCTACAGTGTCAAATTGTTAAAAAAACAATATCCAAATTAAATAATTATTAAAAATTGTAAAAAATAAAAAAAAATTTATTTGAAATTCGTTTCTAATTTCATTGGAATAATCATTGAAATTCCAGTCTTTCCCTCATTAGAATAAATATTATCTATGTAAAGCATACTAAAAAATATATCTGATTATAAAATTCACTGAAATATGCTAATAAATAATGTTAAAAGTGAATAAATAAATGAGAATCCAAACCATTAGTCGGCGGTCGGCCATCGGAAGCCGGTCAAATTGAATGAATTATTCTCCTCATTACCTATTTCAAGTGTCAATTATTCTTCTTTATGAATCTTAATTTTATCACTCGGTTCTTTTTCACGATATAAATAACAATATTTATGAATTTTTCATTAATTTTAATTATTTTCCAATGAATTCGGTTTAGGTGGGGTATAAATTATATGTGATACTTTTATTAAATATTAGAAAATGTTTAATTAAGTAAAATGAATTTAGGTATGGGTTTTCTTGGCAATTTTATATTAATATTTTTTTGAAAAAATAATTTTGTTACAGCTATTACATGTTTCGGAAATTCTTTTTCCATCATCAGCAATGATATTTGTAAATTATAATGTTATGTTTTATAAAGTTAGATTAGGAGGGAGAATTTATTTATTTATCTTAATTTAAGATATTATTGGAAAATAATGGCAAAATGTTTTTAAACATTTTAATTAAAGATTTTAAGATTTGAAACTTCTTTACTTTGTCCAGTTTGAATGTTTATTAATGGGTTGAAGAGTCGTATTAATAATTGTGGCGCTCAAAAAATTTGAGAAAAAAAAATTAAAAATCGAACAACAACCAATTTTTTAAATAAACTAACGGAAATAAAATTTTGTGCACAAATTTAAATGGAACAAATAAATGTCTTCTCTTTGTTGACAGTATTTTTGTTCGTGTAAACATAATTCTCACGTTCGAATGGATAATAACTCGGATCACACTGCGCGACAGCGGCCTCAATCGATCGGATCACGTGCGCCATGGCCTCATACAATTCGGCGACGAATGGGGGATTCCTACGATCGCACCAACTACACGTCTGGGGCACGTGTCGACGAACCGAGCGAATCATCCAATTTCTCGAACGGTGTCGGCGGTCAAGGAGACAGAGATGCGGTACGGAAAGCCGCATCTAGTAGGATGAGCGACCGCTACTCAGCGGGGCACCGTCCGGTGTCGGTTAGATCTAATCGAATCCTAGTCGGTATGAGAACGACTGATCTGTCGTGCCGAACGACAATTTACCGCTCTTTGAAGAGGTGCTGGCCTTCGCAGCTCGATCCGGAGGCCAGCTCTTCAAAAATGATTCACAGAACTATTGCTCATAGTGTGAATCAAAGCCCTTCCGTAAAACAGGATACTCATCCTTTGAAACAGAATAGATTCTATTTTTACAGTGTAACCAATAGTCAATAACCTTACTTGATTGACTTGATTGCGAATGCTCACTAATCCAGGTTTTTACACCCATTTTAATTTTTTTGAATATAAATAAGATAAAAAAGAAATTTTAAAAATTTATTATTATTATTATTAAACGAGAGCCACAAGTATTTATCACATCTGCATTCGGTTTATGAAGAGAGGCTTCATCGAAGCCATACCAAAAAAGTGCACATCTACGATCAGTAAAAAATCTTAGCTTTAAAAGAAGAACAACAAAAAGGTACTGCGGAGGAAACAATTTCCTTTACAACACCAGAAAGTCAGTTATGCTTAATACGTCAATAATGAACAGACATCTGGAAAGAGCACGATTGCTTCTAGTATGCGTCACTGAGATAGAGCTTTGATATAGTCATCTTTTCCGATAAGAAGATTTTAACAGTGGTGGGCTGGCACAACTCTCAGATCACACGGCAACTATTTTCAAAGAGCGTCAGATCCTCTACTAATGCTGAATTCACAGGTCTCTTCAATTTTCGATAGTCAGTGATGAATTTACAGGGAATTTGCTCAACGGATAAAACTCTTCTTACTTTCATCGATAAGATCATCAAATTCAACAGTTTCGTATATGTTAATGAAATTATCAAGGGTATCCTATTGCCATGGGTCAAATCTCATGAACGTTCAAACAAGATAGGGCTCAAGCACACTGGTCAAAATTCACTACGGACAACATGTATCTGTTAAAAATTGACATCAAAGAAAAAGATCTGTGGCCACCATATAATCCAGATCTAAATCTCTTGAATTTCGGCTTATGATTCATTCTCGAACAGAGGTCTCTGATCTTTCATATGCTGATATCGACTCTATTAAGTCATGTCTACTGAGAGCATGAGATAAAATCGACTCAGATGAACTTGTGACTTATTTTACAGATTTAATAGACTCAAGGCTTGTATTCGAATGAGTGTCTTTACTATGAATTATTCAAATTGAATCCTTCTTATAGAGTTCTATTAACATTCGTATGATTGCTTGAAATATAAAATATCATTTACTTTCGATTTTATTCTTTAGAAATGTCTTAGGAAACCTTAAATTCCCTATTTACAATGTACCGTGTATATTTCCATTTTTATATGATTTTTGACATTTTATTTTGGCATCGACAGTAATCCAAAAACCCGTTTTCTACAATAGATAAATCGGATAGACATTTTTATTTGTTAAAATTAAAAGAAATTGTGGACAACTTACAGCGATTATCTATCCTAAATTGTAAGAATTATGATGGCCACACCAAATGTTCCAGTAATTTCAAAGTGACCGTTGACTCTCGGCATATTATAACATATTATTTTATTTTATTAAATTTTTATGTTTTCAGGTGTGATTATAAACTAAATTCCTAGGAACATCAACGGTGACGGCAAAAATATACGAAATTATTGATTTTTCAATTATAATTTTTATGAAAACAAAATTTATTTATACATTTTCTTCAAATCGACACAAAATCATATTATATTTCCTTATATTAGGTTGTCAAGATTGAGATGTGTCGGCATGAGTACAATAAATTCAAAAAGTCATAATTTGACAATGACTTAAAATTTTGTTGCTTAGTTTTTTGTTTGATTGCTACATATCTTGGCTATAGAACACATTAATAGAAATTGATTAAATTTATTGATAAATTTTTTAATAATTAATTACTGATTATAATCAGTATTTTAAAAAATGGAAACGGCAGAAATTAGAACTATTGTGAAGTATATGTTCCTACATGGAACCTCAACGTCAGAAACCACGTGAAACCTCAATAAGGTATTCAGATACAGCAAATAGTTTCAAATTAGTTCAGGAAATACATCGAAGGTAATTTTAACCTCAATAATGAGTCTTGGGGTCGCTCAGGAACGCGGATAGACAATGAAGAAATGAAGGTAACCATGGAGTTTGATCTATAAAAAAGTGTTCATGAGTTATCGCTAGCGTATATTGTTACAAAGTAAACAATATTGAATCACTTGGCTCAAATTGGCGAAGTAAAACATTTGGATAAGTGGATTCCATATGAGATAAATGAAAAGCAGAAATAAAAGCGTTTGGATGCTTGCTTGATGATGCTTTCTCGTTATAAATGTGATTCGTTTTTGAATCGAATCATCACTTGTGATGAAAAAAGTATCCAAGATGATAATTTCAAACGTTCAGCAAGCTTTGTGGACACGAATTAAGCAGTAAAACACAGTTCAAAGCTCAACATTCATCAAAAAAAGTTGGTGGTGAGTGTTTGGTGGTCTGCCGCAGATGTAAACCCCTATGACTTAATGGAACCTGTTTCGTCAATCCTAGCAAACCGATTGGAAGATAAAATACGGAAACTCAAAGAAAAACAACAGTGTTTGATAAACAGTTCGACTCATATCTTGTACCACGACAATGCAAGAAAACATACTACACTTTAGACTATGATAAATCTTTAGGAATTTGAGTTTGAAATTCTGCGTCATCCTCCATACTAACCAACAGACCCAACTGACAACCATTTCTTTCTCAATTTGATCACTTTTCGATAGGAAAAAAATTCAATGCTGATGATGACGTAAAAATGGCTTCCAGAAATTTATAGATTCTTAACTACCTAATTTTTATTCAAATTACTTCAGCAAACTGTCACTGAAATCCGAAAGTATGTCGATACTATTGAGGCATACTTTGATGACATAAATATTTGTATTGGTAAACTATAAATAAACTTAGATTTTAGTCCTACAAATTTCATACTTGACAACCTAATATATACTACCTAAATTCATATGTATTCGGACACGTAAAATAATTCTTATCAAAAATTTTAAATTATAAATAATATATACTTATTTGTATTATAGATGAATTAATTTCATATTTTACGATAATCTAAATACAATTCTAAAATAATTTGAAGAAATCAAATAAAAAAGTTAACTAATAAAAATTTTATTCGCATTTAAAAATTTAGTCTCAAATTCAAAAGAATTCGGACACTTAATAAAAATTATAATATAAATGTTGGCAATGAATTATTTTAAATTCAATATGGATTATTAGTAAAAACACATGTAGTTATTATTGTTTAAATATTTCAGTCGATTAAATTTTCGTTATTTTTAAAATATGGTTCGTGGAAAAAAGATGCATACGGAAATGCGTGAGAAAATATTTGCCATGCATGTTAAAGGAAAATCAGTAAGAGAAATTTCAAAAATTTTAGAGATAAGTAAATCGAAGGTGTTCGATAACATTAAAGAAGCTAAATACCGTCACAATAACTCATCGCCAAAGAAATCTGGACGACTAAAGTTGACTTCCGGTTCTGATAACCGGTATTTGAAGAGGTTAATTCCTCAATATCGTCGTGCTACTGTTCAATAAATCAACGAGAAATTGAGTATGCAAACAGGCATTTCTTCTTCTCCGTCCACTTGTCAACGTCGAATACATGAATTAAATTATTCATTCTACAAGGTAAGATTTTCTTAATGAAATATAATCATTGCATAACACTTCTTTAAGGTTAAAAACAAACCGTTTCTGTCACCTATTCAAAAGAAAAAGAGACTTGAATGGGCTCTTAATCATAGTAAAGGGAGCCAAAATGATTGGAATAAAGTTATTTTTTCAGACGAATCCCGCTTTGAATTGTCTATGGGCGAAAATGGAAAATCGGTCTAAAGACTTAGTACCAAGTCATTATTATCGAATTGTTTAAACCGAACTCTGAAATTTCCAGAAAGTTTAATGATTTGGGGTTGTATGACAAGAAAAGGACTTGGCAGTCTTCACTTTATAGAGGACACAATGAACTCTACAAAGTATACCGAGATATTAAGGGAAAGTCTCATCCCATCTATTACGCAATATTCTGACAATGGACATTTCATTTTTCAACAAGATGGAGCATCTTGTCATTCTTCTAAATTTACAAAAACTTGGATGATGAAAAATAATGTCCTTCTGGAAATGACCTTCAGCAAGCCCAGATTTAAGTCCCGTAGAGAATTTTTGGGCAAATACGAAAAAGGAATTACAAAAAAACGTCCTAAAAATAAAATTGATTTGAAGAATAAAATTTTAGCAATATGGAATAGTTTTCCCATTGATAAAGTCAGGATTTATACAATTCAATGAATAGAAGAATGGAAGATGTCGTAAAAGCAAAGGGCGATGTTACAAGATTTTAAATAGTAGGTATCCAAATTCTTTTGAATTGAAAAGCAGATGTCCGAATTCTTTTGAATTTGAGAACAAATTTTTAAATGCGAATAAATTTTTATTAGTTTACTTTTTTATTTGATTTCTTCAAATTATTTTAGAATTGTATTTAGATTATCGTAACATATAAAATTAATTCATCTATAATACAAATAAGTACATATTATTGATAATTTAAAATTTTTAAGAATTATTTTACGAGTCCAAATACATATGAATTTGGGTAGTATAATATAATATTTTTATTAATTTTAACTCTATTAAGCATAATCTTCATCACTTAGAACTAAAATTTTTCCAATGTGTTCAAGTTTACCATTGGAGTTACGAGAGATACTCTTGATCGTTCGGTTTGTGAAAGTTGAACATATAACAAAAAACAGTTTGGAAAGGAAACGTCTTTTTACTAAATCAAATTGTTTTATTTTGTATCATATTTGTTTAATTTATTACTTTTTCTAAATTCCACGGCCAAAGTTTTCAAATTTAATTAATTTCGATTACTGAAAGGCTTTATAATGAATCTTTTGAATCGTGATAATGTATTGATAGGAAACAGTAATAATTGAATAGACAATGACGTCCAGACTCTTTTCTTATGGTATAAAGATTTAAAGGAGTGTAAAAAGTCTAATGACTTCCTCTACGATTCCTTCTTATGAAAAGATAAAAGAGTGATACAGCCACGCTTCGACTAATGATGCTAGCAACATATATTTTGTTATTTTCTTCATGAAACAAGCAAAATAATATTGTAAGTATTTCCATAATTAAAATAATAAAAAATATTACTCAATAATTTATGAAATTAAAAAATTCTTATATTTAAAAAAAGAGAAGTTTTTTAAAAATTAATCTGAATTCTTTTAATAATCTTATAATAAATATTCATGTGCAATATGATTAATTAATATAAATAGTAATACCGGATTTCTCGAAATATAAGACACTGTCTTATTTTAATTTTGACGGAAAAATTACCAGTAAGTCTTATACTAGCATATTTTCGAAATTAGAAATCTTAGAGTTTTACAATTTTTAGAAATTAGAGTCTTTAAATTTTGGACTAGGTTTTTTTTCGCGTAAAAATGATAGAATAAAATGCACAAAAAATCTTTATTATTTTGATTTGAAAATGCGTACAATTCTGATTATTAAAACAAAATGTCGATTGCTTTTGTCTTTCAAATTTAATCTTGACTTTTTGTTCAAATTTATTTTCGGCCCCCATTTTCGAGGATTGACAAGATGCGGACATAAAAAATAGTAATTTAATAAAAAAAGAAAATGTAAAATCATACATTTGAGTCCACTGGGCGGCATTAAGTTGATTAATTTAAAATTTAAATTAAATTAAAATTTAATGCTGAAGTCGTGAATACCACAGTCTTATAGGGAGGATGTCTTATATTTGGAGAAACACGGTCTTAACTGCATTTTTTTACAAATATAATTTTCAATTAAAGAATAAAAGTCAAATTTATCATTAAATCTCTGCTGAACAGATTTAACTTATTATATAGTTTTGATTTAGAAAATAATGACCAAATTTTATAAAAGGCAACATAGTTTTTGAAATAAATCTCCAATTCCTTTCAGTTTGTGTTCCGATCCAATATATGGGTATTTAATTACTTATTGCATAATCCGATTACTTATTCGTCCTTTTATAACACTTTTGTCATAAAAATTCACAGATGCTTATATGCATTTCTATGAGTGCTCATTAATATTTAATGTTTATATAGAAAGCAAGCTTATAAAAAGAATGGAAAAAATTATAACCATGTGAAAAAGTGTCTGTTGATTGGAATGATACATTCAATCTATATTAATATATCGAATTTTACATTCACATTAAAAACAATTCCCTAATTTGTACTCGTGAGAAATAGTTTCGAATAGTGTTTATTGTATGTTGTGTTTGGCATTTGTTTTTAAGAATATGTTTCTCCCACCCAGTTGGAAATTGATATTTTGAATTTTTTGAAACCATCGGATTACCGAAATTAAGGCAAATAGTGCTATTAAGAACACTAATAGAATTTCCAATACTTTTATTGACATCAAAACTGGAATTTCCTCTACGACAATTATCCACAAAATTTTTGCAGTTAGACATTGTTCTTGAGTGATAAATTAAAATCTAATATTTATAATATAATCTTTTTTATTAATTTGAAAATGTAAATAATAACTTTATAATTAAATTAATATATTTTATTCAATAAATATATAATACTATTCTAATAAAAATATTTAAAATCTATTTGAAAATGATTTAAAATATTTTAATAGAGGATTGCGACACAATAATTTATTTAATCATAAATAATCTATTTAAAATGAATTAAGATATTTTTGAAACTAATTTTAAAATATTTTAGTAAGAAATTGTAATTTAAATTTGTTCGAATAAAATGAGATGTAGAAATAGAATTAAAATTTATCAATCAAGAACGATGTCTAACATTAAAAGTTTTGTGGGGAATTGTCGTGGAGGAAATTCGAGTTGTGATGTCAATAAAAGTATTGGAAATCATATTAGTGTTCCTAATAGTACTAATTGCCTTAATTTCGTCAATTTCATTTCTATTTTCTATTGTGTCGTAAACATATTTTCATTCCTTCCTTTCCGAATAAGTAATGACCTGAATGATCTCTTCAGTATAAAACAGAGTTAATTTCGTATTGTTAAGCATCCAGGGGAATTGGAGAGTCAGTAGCAAGCATACCGAGATTAAAGAAGTCTTTTTTATTTCGATCACAAAATTATTTTTATACTCATTTGAGCGGAATATAAAACTAATAAATTATTTTAGCCCAAGAAAACTCTCAATGTAACAATTATCATTTATAACGTATTTAATTTAAGTAGGGGAAAAATGGGGCTTCTCCCCACATGACCCCCCC
>MQRK01126656.1:0-10552 GCA_001938485.1 Girardia tigrina
AGTCATAGGCAAATATTCCAATTTAGTCATTGTTTGCTCTCTAAAACACTCAGAATGTTACTGGATTCATGGCTTTGTAAAATGATGAAACTGCATCATTGTTTACATGGAAGTAATTGCTTCCCAAAAGAAAAGGGATGATTGGGCATATGACCGATTTGACTATCGTTAACGACATCATTGTATCATTCCTTTATCTGGGAAAATTAATTTCTGAATTTTAATTGCCAAATTAAAAAATGAGTCAGAATTTCTAAGAACGTTTTTCAAGAAACTTTTTTGTTAAAAATAGGGTATACCATGTATAAAGTTATGCATCTGAAACATGCAAATAAATACGATGAAATTTAGGAAAAAAACACATTCCCATTTAATTCAATAACTTCTTCTGAAATTTATATATTTATTATTATTTTTGTAGCATAATTCTTGTAATACATTATTTATAAGCATCATACACTTTTCATGAATCGAAAAATCACTGCTGATTTTCATAAAAAAAATTTGGATGTACAAATTGTGTCATCAAATTTTGATCCACAGTTTTTGAAACAACTGAAATGTAAAATTTATGCTTAACCATAAAACATACGTTGTATAAATTACAATGATTAGTATCCTTTCAAGGTTCGTCCACTGATGTTGTTTAAAATTCGATAAATATTTGATGTTACATCACACCAATGAAAAAAAAAATGGTTAGAGATAATAAAACAGCTTTTTTTCAAAATACAGATTTTTTTAAAAATTAAATAAAATAATAGAAGCAATATAAAAGAAAATCAAAACTTAACAAAACTTTATTCTTAATATTTTATTGACTCACATATTTCATAAAACAGCAACCTTTGTTCTTTTTTTTCCATTTTTATAATAATTTACTTTCTAAATATGCACCCATGGAATTTAGAAACCTATTTTTGAAGGGGTTTTACTCAATCAATTTTCTTCAAAATTTGCACATTTACTCATTCTCGATGACAATAAATGATTATGGTAAAATTTGATCAAAAAAACTTTTTAAGATTTTGCAATTAGAAAAAATCGGAAAATTCAGAGTTCCAGAACAATATTAATTGAAAAAGATCGACTTATAAATTATAATAACCAAAGTCATCCATTTA
Organism: Girardia tigrina; assembly: GCA_001938485.1. Classification (NCBI taxonomy): domain Eukaryota; kingdom Metazoa; phylum Platyhelminthes; order Tricladida; family Dugesiidae; genus Girardia; species Girardia tigrina. Next base: position 1,125 of record MQRK01126656.1, read on the forward strand.
AAAATATATTTTACGACAATATATTTCGACGGATCTACCATCATCTTCAGGTCACTAATTAATAATCAATTCACCTGTATATAAATACAAAAATGGTGATTATGCAATCGATTATATAATCATTATTTTTGTATTTATATACAGGTGAATTGATTATTAATTAGTAACCTGAAGATGACGATAGATCCGTCGAAATATATTGTTTTAAAATATATTTTTAAATGGATGACTTTGGTTATTAAAAGAAGATTCTCATCCGGACTTCGTTTTATTTATAAATTATAAGTAGTTTATATTAACTTTTTATTGTTTTTTTAAATTATTTTTTTAATTAAAACTTTTTTGGTAAAGTAGAGTTCTTTCTGCATAACGAATGGATATAAAAAATTTAATTTTTTGATTTCCTAGTTATTTTTCTGTCTCATACAGAATTCTGTGAAATAAAGATCCCAATGAGTCCCGCATCTAAACTACCTTCTCTTTTGTGATTGCTTTAATAACATCTAAATCTTTCAATGTTATTGGTATGTGCACTAGAATTCACAAAATTGTCAGAATAGTTACAGACTCGTGCGTAAAACCAATAATTATCATGAAAATTACTCGTATATAAGCTCAAACGGTCATAACGTCAAATTGATCCAGTAGTAAATGATATAACAATTAACTTTTTTAATGTAACTTTGCTTCAATTATAAATGCTTTTTAAAATACAAAGATCAGCAGCTCCAAAAAAGCCATTCATGTCTAATTTGAAGTCCATGTTTGTACTTTCCTATGGGAATTAATTTTAATTGTTACACCAACTCCTACTATGTTTCAAAGTTAGTCTCAAGGCTTTTTTCCAGTGCAGATCTTAATACATTAAACTGTTTCTAGCAAATGCATAAGTCTGAACAGGTTTTTTCTGTACCAATTATTCCTCGTTGATCTTAGAAATGAAATTTAAAAGGTCTTTTTATCCAATTTTTGAGTTCTTTAGAATTGTTCCTGTTTTAACCGAGGCCTTTTTAGAACAGGTATTACAACTTCAGGTTGCCTTTTGTACTTTTGCAGCTTTTTGAAACATGAACACGATTCACGTATAACTTTATCTTCGATTAAGCCTCTGCGTTGTATAAATTTAATAGCTTCTAGCTAATCTATTTACATTTGTCCTTTCAGCTTTAAATAGATCATTATTATGAATTAAAAAGATTTTAAAATATAAATAAAAAAATGGATTGTGATTTGAAATAAGGATTTAAATAGCTGTATTTTTGGAAGGGGTATATTTTTAAAGACTGTTTTATTAAATTATATATATTAAGGTGATTGTCAGTTAGCATGTTTGCACATAAATTGAAAACGGTATGATTAAAGGCAACAACACTTTCCACACACTTTCTTCTTGGAGCGGGACAGGTTGACGTCAATTTTTTTAGAGAAAAAAATAATGTTCCCCGGAGAAAACTCGAAGTTCTCATTTTGGTTACCCCTATGTCACTCATCTAGTATTATTAGCACATACGATATACTTTCTAAATCCTCTGGAATAAGTTAAATATGTTCTATCAGATTTTCTAAATGCACGGTGGATACACCCGCTGGTAATAAATAATGTTATGCATATTATTGAGATTCTTAAATATTCCAATTAATGATATTTGTATGGAGAGTCAACTACTTTATTTTGAGATAACATAATTTTTTAAAATAAATTTTAAACATTTTATTCAACACTTTTTAGGGCCCGGTAACACCTTTCACGGTTATTTAATTGATTTATCGCTGAAATTTGGTGAAACACCTTTTTCATTAAGTCTTAGTGTGTTTGTTGAAAGTGTTATATCCTTGAGTCTCTTGTAATTTAAATTGGAATAAATACATTACTCTGTATCATCTATTATTATAGACGATTAGTTTTACTTTATTTTAATACATTTTTCGTATTATATAAATTTATATTTATTATTTAGTTATTACTTCATAAATAACATATTTTATTTAACTAATTAATATTAAAATAAGTTAACTAATTAGCAATTGCAGAATTACTAATATATAATCGCTAGTACAATATTTTATATATAGACAAGCATATAAATTAAATAAATAAATATAATAGTATTCAGGAAGCAGCATTTGAAGGACAAGAATCATGCAACACAAATTGTTAATATTTTAGCGTTGTCAAAATAGCAAGTTATTTCGATGTCCTTTAACGACTATTTATTGTTTCATTTTATAATGATTGCTGAAATGACTAATTTGTTCGATAGGAATTCATAAATAATATTATGCATAAAATATTTAAATGAAACAGGAACGAAAAATGTTGACTAAATTAAATATTAATATATAAATAAAATTTTTGAATATGTATTATTTTATTTTTATAACCATATAATTGTTTATGATTATTTAACAAATAAGGTAGTATATTCCATGGTCATGAAAAGTTTTAATAGAATATTTAACAATAATATTAAAATGGCGTTAAAAACTAAAACCAAAACATTTGAAATTTACTTTTATTGAATTTTCTAAATTTTTCTCCATGTGTTTTAAAATGTAATATTATTTTAAATTATTGCAACACAAATATAAGTATTTATTACATACGTGGTGCGCCCAATAAGTCATGAGACTAATATATAAATAAAAATAGTAAAAAATTGATACAGACATATTTAAAATTCAATATATATAGGTTAAGAAAATGTATTTTGTTTTAATAATCCATTATTGTTAAAGTCATTTTTTGTGATTATTTGAAAAAGGCCACTAGAAACTATTCAATACCGTAGCGTTATTCGCTTTCTCTTACTGAAAGAAAAAATAGAGAAGTGGTTCTTTCTGAACGAAAGCTGTTTACCAACAAGCTGTGCTTATTCATAGCAACAATTTATCTTAATTACTTTTAGAGTGGTTAAACCTCAGTGGTGGACGATGACAGATCTGGAACACCCTCGGAAATTGATGAAAAAATAACGCAAAAGCTGCAGATAATAGTGCAAAATGAGAGAGCTCACAACCAGTCTAAATGTGAGCAAAAGCACTTTAAATAATTTCCTCCTTGAAAGTGGTATTCAAAAAACTATGTTCCAGTTTTGTGCAACGCTTCTTTATGGTGAAAATTCGACAACGATCTTTGAAATGCTACTTGGAGAATCTGCAGATCAGGACCAATGTAGAAGACCGTTTCATTGATAATATCATCACTGTAAACGATACGCCATTGAACTTTTATGTCCAACAATCTAAAAGAGAGTAGCAAGAATGGAAAATGCCAGGACAAAACAACTCTCTAAAAATGTGGTCCTCAACTTGCCACTGAAAGGCTCTCCTGCTGACAGTGTTTTCGAACGTCAATTGTATTCTTCTGACTGACTTTGATGAATCCAGCGTGAAGATCAATAGTTCTTATAACTCCAACATCGTGTAGCAAGCAAGGAAAGCACAGTGCAAGAGCAGAGTACGTGATCTCTATGTTTACACGATAATGCTCCCGTCCACATGAGCTGCATTTCCATGGCCACAACTGAGTGTAGCAGTTCTAATTAACTCCCCAATCATCCATACAGCCACGATTTTTCCTGGGCCAGATTTTTGTCAACAAATATGTTTTAAGAGCCGCCGGGGAGAGTTTTCTGCGAGAAAGCATCCAGAATTCTTCAAAAATGTATCGTTTTAGAATAATTATTTAAACAAAGATTTTCCTTTAATACAATTAAATTAATTTCAATAATTTCATTTAAAAATTTTTTAATTGATCAGTTTAGTAATTTCATCTTAAATTTTACTTAAAAAATATTTTAATGATTTTTAATTTAAAAATAATTAATCAAATTTTCCATATGGGTAGGAGAAGCACTTTTACAAATACCAAATTCAACATACCAGTTTCAGCATACTTAATTTAAAATATTTCACACATGGTGAAACAAAAAAAAATCAGAAAACTTTTTAAAAATAACAATAAAAAAAATTATTTATAAGTAATTTCTTTTTAGAATAAATACTGAAAAAAATTATTACTTAATTATTAAATATTGTTCAGTTTTATTCAAAATTTTGAGGTTGAAATAAGAAAAAATAACATTTAATTGAATCAAAAACTTTTAGAAATAATTTCTGATTTCAAAACAGACCCGGAAAATTCCAATTGTTTTCATAATTAATTAAATTAATGGAATTTTTCAAACTATAACTACGTTTCGTGAAATATTTTATAAAATTATATCTTTTTGATGAACATTTAATAAAAATTAAAACAGCAAATAAATTTAATTGAAGAATTAATAACTCATAGTTATTATAAATTACATATCACAAAGGATAATACAGTCCATCTTTTAAATGTTTCCCATTTTGAGATATTTTTACTGGATATTTCATTGAGTAATTATCATTCGATACCGGAATTATATATAAAATTTTATTTCGGCACAAAAAGAAGAGTGTAGAAAGAACATGATTTAATATTTTAAAATATTGTTTTCTGAAGATTTTGACGGTTGATAATGATAGAAATCAATGGTAATTAGAGAATTTTTACAATGCTAAACCTGCTTTTTTATTTCCCCTGCTCATTGGTACTGCTACGAGCCTCTTTTTAAATAATTATGTAAAAGTTTTAGTAGGTTACTTAAACACATATCTGATGCAGTGCCATAAATAATACTAAAAACATTTTGTAAACCCTTTTGATATTTAATAGCAAAAATAGTTTTTCACAAAGAAATTCGTTTTATTTTTAATTAACATACAAAAAGAGACTGAACTAGTCATTCGTTTTTATAAATAACAATAAAATCGTAAAAATTCATATTTTTTCTAAAAAGGTTTGTTGATTTTCTTCTGATCCTTTGGTTATTCTTTTATCCTCTATTGTCAATTTAATTGAAAAGTTTTTCCATGAAATATTTTTATTTATGTTTTAAAATGGTTTTGTTTCGGAATTTTCAATAATTTTCTGTTTACATTTTGATATTTTTATTTATAATTCAAATATTTCTCTTCTTTTCTTTTTGTCTAAAAGAAAATCAATCATATTCAAATTTATCATTTTAAACTCGAATTTTATATCTGTTTAATGATAATATCATTAAATTGGTTGTTTTACTTTTTTATGTATATATGTAAATATTAAAATGTTAAAAAAATAATTAAATAATTAAACAAAAAGATTAAAAAAAATAATGATTAAATAAAAAGGACGAAATTCAAATAATTAATTTGGATCGATTATCATTTGAATTCAAGGACAGACAAAGACTTTCTTGTCTGTATTTGAGAATTCACATAATAGAATTGACTAATGTGTAAATTTTGGCTCGAGTGCATGTGATTAGTTCGCTCTGAATGGTCGACTTATCAGAGCCAGCTTCGTCAGACAATGATTTAAAAAATCATTTATTTTTTTCTCTTATGAATTACCGATATTAACTTACTTCAATTACGAATTAATTTTACTAAATATGGATTCGATATTATTTTTTTCCGATTACGAATTTTGGGATCACGAATTTATAGAGTAATTGTGTCGAGGTAAAAAGAACAAATTTATTTTTTGTGGAATTTGAATATTTCCGATATTTGGAGGCATCAGAAAATTTGGTTATTTAAAATAAGATAACTTTTACAATGGATAAATAATAATTTTTTATTAAATATTTTTTAATAAAATTTTAAAATCCATTTCATGTGGCAAAAGAGAAATACATTAATTGTTTTCAATTTCTAGACGATTGCAATATTTTGTTTTCAGAACTGCAACAGCTGAAAATGCAGTTTCAAATATATATATGTAGTTGGGGATTGTCAATAAAATCTTTTCTGCTTCATTAAAAAGCAATGGATAATTTTTTCTTACATCAGCCCGAAATTGAAATATACTATAATAATTTTATTATCACTATAATTAAATAAAAACAAAAGTTAGGAATGATGTGAGATTTAATTGTAATTGTAAAAAATAAAAAAATTGTAATTAAACTTACAATGTTTTTCACAATAATGTACAAAATTTTAGTCAAAACGTGTTGAATTAAATATTCTTTAGTTATGAGATAGCGACAATGATTTGTGTTGTTAGTAAACGGTCAACAGCAAAATACTTCTGAAATTTGTTGAGAAATTCTTTTGAATGAACGAATTATCGCGATACAATTAGCAAAGAATAATATTCGTTGTCAAAACGTTTAATAATTTCTATGTATGACGACCATCGATTAAATTCAATGAATTTAAAATTCATAATTATTAATCGAGGTTGAAATAATTATGTTTTTAAAAAATATAACTTTGACCACAAAAAAACATATCGCTTGAAGAAATTTTAAATTCAATAAAAAAATGTTATTAACTTTCTGTTTGATTTTTTCAAAAAATGTATTCATCTGTAATAGACTCATTAAAGTTGACATACGACCGCTAAGAATATTCGTTAGATTTAATCGGGTTTCCTTTCGAGCAACATAAATATTATTTTTTATGCTGATTTTTTTGATGGTCTATTTCTTTTTCTTCGTTTTGTAATCGACAAAATATTTTTCTATTTCTTTATTGTAAACTTTTCCGAGTCCTGTCAAGTATACCGTATGTTCTTTCAAAGTCTGATGAAAAATTCATATATTTTTTTGTTTTGGTACTAAAGTTTGTAATTTTCGTGAACAGGAATACAACAATCCACAAGTTGTTAAAGAGTTTTGTTGGATTTTCGTGCTTTGGTGATTTCTTTTTCACTGCTGAACGTGAGGAAGGATTGAGACAAATAACACTGTGAATATTCATGTGATCAATTTTTATCCGCCTCTTATTTTATCTTTGATCTTCACATTGGATACATTTTAATCACATTTTAATACAGTTTGAGTTTTGGTAAGGGAATGAAATTTTTGGCGACAAAAAAGGAGGGCCTACCAAAATTTTCTTGGGTAACGCTGCTCTAGGGCAACATGAAGACTATGCTAAACATTATGTTATTATTCCTTTATTTTTAAAGATTGATAAATACGACATTCAATCTTTTTGTTGCCGACACGCAATAATATTTAGTCTTTTAATTTTTAGATTTTAATGCTTTAAAATATTCACAAAAGTTAGAGTTGTTACCATTTAAAAACCTAATCTGATTTTATGTTTAAAATATAAACCAGAGTCAAACAATGATTTGAATAGAATAAATGGATGGCATTCTATAACAATTTCAAGGAAGTTTTTCATGAACAATAACGACTTCAGTTTTATATTGTAGGAAATTTGAATCTCTGTTAATAAAAATCCTTTTTGAAAAACCAGTTTTAATATTTTGTTTTTGAATTAATAGATTGGAATTGAATCTATGAAAATAAGATATAAATATGTAAATAAGAAATAACTGATTTAACATTAATAAATGTAAATGTTTCATAAACATTTCTTATTTACGAAGAATATAACAGGAAAGTTGTTGGAAAAAACTTTTTTGGAGTTCGGAGCAGTGGATATTTTGTTGTAGTTAGTTAACTACATTTGGAATCCGTGTTTCCATTCCTATTTCCTTACTTTTATTAATCTCCTAAATCAGGGTTTTTGAAGGTTTTCAGCTGGGTTTCACACATGTACACTGGATTTAAAGAGTTAAGAACAAAAGAATGTCTTATACTTATTAAATAAGTATACAATTATAAATGACCTTGTGTAGGAGTGTACATGTGCGAGAGGGAGAGAGAGTGGGTGAATAGCACTGTGTGTATTTTTAATGAACATATGCTTTACCTATAAATAGCTAAATTTTTGGGTTTACATCTACGAAAGTTGAGTGTACATTGTACACCCAAAATGGCTTTTAAAAATCCTGTCCTAAGTCAAATATTAAGATTTTGAATCAATTTTTTGGCATTTAAAACATAAAAGGTATCTTAAACAAAATTAAATGTTCCACATTCAATACTCTAAAGAATAAATAATTTATGATTACTTTTTGTGCTTCTGTAAAAAAAAATTTATTCAAATATTTCTAAAGATAAAAATTAATTATAAATAAATAAATTTTAATGTAATAATCTACTTCATCGAAGTATAAAAAAATCGGTGGAACAAGAATGTCAACAAGAATCTTACTAATGATGAAGTCTAAGCGCTTGGAATTCTTCAACCAGGACACTGGGAACTCTAACAGAGTACATGAGTCCAACAAATAAGTTGATGAAATTAATTCATTTCATTAAACAATTAAAAAAACATTTTCAGCATATTTAGAAAACATCAAATTTATTGATATAATTATCGCTTCATACAGTATAAATTATGATAAATATCTTCAGAACACGACATAAATGATAAATTTTTAATCTAAAAACATAGCTACGGTTATTAAATTTTCCTGGGATGGAGGAAAAGATAAAAACTTAAGTTATCATAAACTAAAATCGTTTTACTCAATTAGAATTTCAAAGAATTTAGACTAAATAGATGTATTAATACATGAATATTATAAAATATAATATAATCAAATATAATAATAATAAATGATTTTATGTTATCTATTATAAATTTAAAAATAAATTATCAAGTTTTAAAATTTATAAATATTAAATCAAATAAAAAAATCTAGAATAAATGAATATTTTTTTCTTAAATTTTGACTTAACTAAATTGAAAAGGATAACTAATAAGAAACTAAATCTGATGAATAGGAGAATAATCTATGAAAAGAGTACAAAACTACTTCTACAACATTTAAAAAGAAATTATTTTTTCAACAAAAGGTTAATAAAATTATCAAAAATAATTTACAAAATTCTACATTTTTAAACATTTTAAGTTTGATCATAGTTTCAATAATATAAATAGTTATGACAAAGTCTCATTTTTAAAGAATTTAAGTTGAGACTGTAGAATTCTCAATATATAACCACAATTATTGATGAACCACAAGAAATTCCTATTTTTTTACATTTCGTACGGATAAAATGATTTTAGTTAAAAATAATATTCTGTAATAAAAATAAATATTTTACTTTTAATTTATAACTGATTAAAATTTCGGAAACAACATTGTTAGGAGGTGGTTCAGATAAATATTTGAACATTAAGATTTGCTAAATTAGTAAATTATAAAAAATAGAAAAATTTTAAAAATGTCAAATTTCGAATATATATACGTGTGAAATTGTAAATATTGTAAAATTATTAAATTAAAAATGGTAAAATTAAGAAATTCGAAAATTGTAAATGTGATAAAATTCAGAAATCGTAAATTTTTTAAATCAGGTTTTAAAATAAATCTTTTTAAAAAAATCTTTTAAAATCTTTTTAAATCTTTTTAAAATAAATTGAAAATATTTATGTAAGTAGCGTTTATGCCACTTTCATTATTATCACATTCTAAAGCCATAATTTAACACCACCAAAAATTTATTAATATAACAATTCACATTTCTAAAACAAATTTTCCTGTT
>MQRK01126716.1:0-12457 GCA_001938485.1 Girardia tigrina
AAAATTACTTTTACGACTTTCGTTTTTAATGGTTTTTTAAATAATAAAAAACTCCTTATTTTTATGATGACGAAATGAGAGTTCCGGGAAAAGAGTTTGGTCATTATTTGACAGGAACACATTCCTGACTCCCTTCTGTCCGACGAAGAAGAATAAAACCACGAAAAAGACATTTAAAATCCCATAAAAATGTAAATGTTATGGCTTAAATTAATATTAAATATTACCAAAAAAAAGTCTAAAAAGAACATAAAATTTCCGGCTAAACATCGTCATTAAAATATACGGTAAAACCGAGCAATAATACAAATAAATATAAAATAGAGACCGTTTGCTCTTGTTTAATAAAATAAATGGAAGTTATATTTCTTCTTTCTTTCCTCTTCCTCGTTATTCTCCGATGTTTCCTCGCGAATTCGACTGCTCAAAGTGACAAATTCTGTCAAAACAATTTAATTTAGGTGAAATAAATTCATAAAATATTAAATATTTGTCTATCCAAATTGAAAGTTATTCGGAGAGGAATTAGTGTAATTAAAAACAAAACAAATATCGTAATATATTATTTAAAAACATCTGGTGAAATCAAGCTGGGACAAATGTCCATATGTCCATTAAATATATATTGACTTATGTATCTACAGGGGTTGAAGATTCGTGGACGAAGACTTGAGGGAAGGGGTACTACAGGAAATACATGAAACTTTACAGAAAATAATCACTCAAATCAGAAAGGAGATTAGTCCTCCTTCTCTTTGATTTACAAGCTCCAATGCCTCTGACGCGTTTTATTCCACATAAAGGGCTGAATAAGTAAAATTAAAAATTTGTATCCAATTTAAAACATGCGTCTTTTTCTCGTACTTAAACGTCTCACGTATGATACGGAATTTGAAAATTAAACTTAACTGATAAAATTGAACAAATTTGTCATTCATTTTCCAACTTGCCGTCAAATATGTCGTATCCAATATGAGACGGTCGGCGATTCAGTGGCGACACTTTCAGACAAGATTCTCCTTTTCCTTCCCTTATTATATTCATTGAATGGAAACACAGACCCAGCTGCAATGGCGGGGGACATCCTCAGAATTGACATTATTCTTGCAACAAACGGTACAGTAATGAAATTCCCCATTCAAATAAGGTTTTAAGTGAATCTCAATCATTAATATTTTTGAGTAAAAATATTCATAATAATCAAGAAACTATTCAGAACAACTTATAAATAAATATTTACTGGTTTCACTAATTTTAGGTTTTAAATAGAATTTTTAAGAAGTATTATATCATTAATAATAAAAATATTAATAATTAAAAATAATAATTGTTCGGTGCAGTCCCCAGGTTTTGTGATCGTGCGGGGTTTATTTTATTAATATAGGTACTGGATTGTTTTCGAAATTTGTTCGATTCCACACCGGACCACTTAGTTGTCGCGATCATTTCTGGTCGAAGACTTTGCTCAGTCGCTGGCCCGTCTTATGAAAGTCGGCCGGTTCTCCTAATCCGTGGAGGCATGCCGTTCCGTTCATCATTTTGTCAGTTTTCGAAAAGTGTGCTAACTAAAAGGATTAAAATAGGATAATGTGACCGAGTGTCAGCCGAAATCCGAAAGGAGAGCAACTTTTGAGTCGGTGATAAAGTGCCATTTATTTCCAGAAGGAATAACAAAAATCTTAGTTTTATAACATTTATTATTTTTCAAATTTACACTTTTTTATTGTCACACTTTTCATGCGTTTAAACAAGCGTCTTTATATATTTTTATTGCCTTTCTGGCAATTTCTTTTTGACTTGATTGGGGATTTTCTTGAAATAAACGAAAATTTAATTCGCGTCTTCCAGTTTCTGGCGACATATTCATGAAAAATGAAATTTAAAAATAAATACTAAAATGAATTTTATTTTGATTTATTCAAACAACAGCTTACTTGATTAGTTTTTTGTAATTTGTGAATTTATGTTGGAGTTATAGAGATTTAAAGTTAGTAATATTTTTCGCACTCAGTCCTTATGGTATGTGTTTTCGGACATGTTTGTTTTTTTTGTCATAAATGAAATTTAAAGTTGATGAAATTGCTTGAAGATCATTTCATTATTTTATGAATTGTTACTTTATTACAAAAGGGGAAATTTTATTATTAATAAAAAAATAATATATTAATATTTATAGTAAGAATTTGTGTAAAAAGGTTTTTCTTTTATTTGAGATATAGAAAATTCAGAAGTATTTTCATTATCTAAATCGTTGCTGATTGATTGTGGTGTTGCTAAAAAAGAATTTCTATTGGTAAGCGTGTGAAAATAAAGCGTTTCTGAAAATATAAAACTATTTCATGTTTTCAACAAAATATTTCGATCAACTAAACCATAGAAAAATTTATTATGAACTATTGGGATTCAATTTGTCTTAGAGAATTGAATCGAGTTCATTGATCGAATTCTGATGATGATTACGAAAATAAAATTAACGATTTGATTGAGATACCAACAAATCTAACTTTTATTATAAGTACTAAATTGATGCATTTTACTGATATTAGATTGTCCTAAAAGTTCCCGGTCAATAATGAAAATACAATTTGTTTATAATTTCTTTTTGGCATTATTTATTTTATATATATATATATATATATCGATTTATTTATAGCATTATATGGACTACGAGATTACAAAGCTTGAAATCCGTATGTTGCTGCGTCACTATTGGAAGAAAAGCTTGACAACACCAGGTGGAACTTTGAGGGAGTCCTGCACTTTGAGTTGGTTCAGAACAGCCAGGCCATCAATGCAGAGCTCTATTGTCAAAAGCTGAACCGTGTCTACGAGAAGCTCAAGGAGAAGTACCCTGCCTTAATCAACCGAAAAAGTGCACTGCTTCAGCAAGACAATTCCAAGCCGCATACCACCAAGAAGACCACGGGCAGGTTCCAAGAGTTGGATGGAGTCGAAATCCTGCCACATCCTGCTTACAGCCCTGATTGCGCTCCATCCGACTATGGCCTCTTCCGATCCATGCAACAATTCTTGAAAAGCCACTGATTCGAAGCATTCGATGAAGTTGAACAAGCATGTCAAGAGTTCTTCAATTCAAAGCAGCCAGAATGGTACTTTGACCATATCCGAAAGCTTACAGACAGTTGGCAGAAAGTAGTCGAAAATAATGGACTGTACTTTGAAGATTAATTGCTATTTATTTAAAATAAATTCTTGCACAAAAAATTGTATTTTTCATTCTTGACCGGGAACTTTTAGGACAAACTAATAATAAAAAGACCAATTTGATTGTTAATTTTCATCATGATCGATTTTGTCGAATACAACACATGAAACATGCTATCGATTTCAATTGTTCAAACAGAGTGATGACAAAGAGTTCAAAAATAAATTGGGCACAATTTCATGCAATCAAGGATTTCAATTCAATTTACCCGTTGAAATAGGAGAGAGAAGGAGTTTTGCAAAATGGCATTTATATTTTCCACGTGTGCAAACCCGGATGCACCAGAATCTTTTATTCAAAAATCAAAAAGAGATAATAATCACTCAGGAATCTTCGATTTTAGTTTGTCCTAAAAGTTCCCGGTCAAGAATGAAAAATACAATTTTTTGTGCAAGAATTTATTTTGAATGCTCTTTCTTATTACATAAATAGATAAAATTGTATTATATAATTGTATATGTTAAAAGAGATCTAAAATTGACAGATGTACGTCCCAGCTTGAAAGAACGAAGGTGTAATACTGGCATCAGCGAGGAAGTGAAAGTCGTTGCGGGAAATCGGATACATTTATCATTGCAAATACAGTTTAATTTATGTATCATAAAAAGATGTTTCTCGGCAGTTGCAGTGAGATCAGTGGCGAAAAAAGGGAATAATTTGTCACTTAAAGAAGGAGTAAAAGAAGAATGAATTTCTAATATGTCTTGATTTTGTTTGGTACGAAAGCGAGGCGAATTCGCCTTCCGAGATCGACGAAGAGTCCGAATCTCATTAATTTCTTTAAATTTTAATTGAAAAATAAATTGGATTTTTTTGTAGAAATGAGCTCAAAATATTTTCCTTCATATTATTTTTCCCATTAAAATTAATTAAATTACAATTTAATTCATACTGAAAGTTAAAAGATTAAGAGAACGTTGCTCATTCAAAAGACATTCGAACAGAAAATGTCTCGTGAATGTTATACTTCATTTATTATTTTATTTATTATTATTTATATGTAAGAATTTTTGTTTTAATAAATTCAGTTTAAAATAATAAATAAATAATCTTATTTCGTTGCTCGCTCGCGTCTCTCGCTTTATTATTGTAATATTCTTCTTCGACAAAGAGATTAATCGTCTTATTTCTATTTTACAATCTTTACAAACACAATTTTATTTTTGCAGAAAAAATTAATTTATTTTTGTTCTTTTTTAATTTTTCTTTCAACAATAAACGAATAAATTCTTTGGTTTGTGTGAGAGTACATTTTAATATTAGTGTAAACACATATTGTTACATTTATTTATGATATTATAACATAAACACATGAGATTCGATTTTATATATTACCATTATATTTAATTAAATAAAATGAAATAAATTGTTAATTAAAGGATGTATACTTCGGAATTTCATATTGACTTTTTATTATATCTGTTATCTTTACCTACTAGGTTCGTTGAACAATTCGCCGAGCGGGGATGAAAAAGGCAAAAATAAAATATCATGAAGCGGTCCCACGATATCCATGTGAATTGCGTTGAATCTGCTCGCTGCTGGAAGTGGCATGATTTTTGATTTAATGTGTCGATAAATTTTTGCTTTCGCACATTCTTGGCATTCTTGACACCCCTTCTGAATGTCTTTCGTCATTTGGTGCCATGTAAACGATCGAGCGATAAGTTCTCTGGTACGTTTGATGCCTGGATGACCACCATGATGGTGCATCTGAAAAGCTTCTTTCCGAAGTGACGGTGGTAATATTAATTTATTGTTCTTCATCCATAATTCGTTCGAATGGTTCTTTAACTCTGTTCGTTGTTTGGTTAAAATGACTTGCGTCGGCCAAGGAAATGCGTTGCTTTGTGAGACATCTATTTGCATGATATTGTTTCTGGATAACACATCGGTCACTGTATTTGTATGATCTGGGCAGTATTCAATGGTACAATTCAGTTCTGATATGAACTGCAGGTGTCTCCATTGACGGTTCGTCGGGTTTTTATAAAATAAATTAATAAATAAATTTTTAATTCGGGTTTTTATAAAATACAGTCAGGTTTCATCGGGTAGGGTCGCATTATAATAAAGTCGGGTTCAGGTTTGACTCATGTCAAATCGGCTCGGGCGGAGAAACTTTTAAGGATAAACGCCCATTTCTATTATGAAGGCTTTAAAAACTTAAAAAAATGTATTGTTAAAAGCGACTAACAATGAATTTAATTTCAAAATCGTATCCCGATCTCTTAAAAATCTAAATAGGTTCTGTCTATTACACCTTTAACACAATGTTTTGATATTGTTTATGAATGTAAATGTCATAGTGTGATGCAACAATCATTGAAGAGACTGACCATCATCTCTGTGAATGAATTCAAGAACATGATGGAAAAGAGAGTGAGAGCTAACTTGCAGAATATAGGAAAAATGTAATTGTGATTTAATATTGATAATTTCAAAATTCTAGTAAGTATATTAATAGTTATTTAGAGATCATGCAGTGTGAAGCATTGTTAATTAGGTCACGTTGCCCTAAAATCAATGTTCAATCGGCAGTCTCAACCAGCTTATTGAGAATTTTTGATTAGCGTGATTTCATGCAATCGATTACACAATCATTATTTTTGTATTTATATACAGGTGAATTGATTATTAATTAGTGAGCTGAAGATGACGGTGGATCCGTCGAAATATATTGTCAATTAATATATTTCTAAATTATATAATTTTTTATTATTAAGAAATTGTCATCCGGATTGAAGATTATCAATAGTCATTTTTAATTTATTTTATTTTTGAATTTATTTGACAAAATTACGTAAAACCGAATTTTTATTATTAATAAATTTATTGAAAAATATTTCTAAATTATTTAAAAATGAAGAACGGTAAAATTTTCAAAACAAAATTTGTTTTAATAAAACATTTTTGTCCAGTTTGAATTATTTGTTTAAATTGTTGAGTTGATTTAATCCTTCTTATTTCTCGTTTCTTCCGTCTTTCATTCAGCATTAAATATTGTTTATTTGTCCATGTCAAAATACTCTTTGAAGATCGCTTTTCGTCGTCGGTTTCGCTGACAAATTCTTCTTTTGATAAAAATTTCCTTTTAATTACCGATTTTTTATCAGATTTATCTTTGCATTTTTTTCTGTTTAGAAAAAAAATGTTATCAAAAAATAAATTTGTCATTTTTTTCTTTAAATTATAAAAAAACTGAAAAATATTTTTTTTAATTTTAACAAATAATAAAATATTTTTATAAAATATAAAAAAATAATTATTTATATCTAATGAATTTTCAATATTTATAATTAAAAACCAAGATCATTATTTTTTAATTATATTTGAAAAAAATATATAAAATAAATACTAGTGATATTATTTTTTTGACTTTCTCCACCCCTTAAGGACTGCCTGGTTTGCCAAAATCTCAGTTCAAAAACGTTACTGTCAGTGACAGGGAACCCCTGAAAGTCGATTGCTCGATCTCTCCTCCCGGTTTGCCAAGGGCGCATTTAGTATGGAAATGGGCGGACAAAGCGTTGAGACATATTCCCGTTCAGTTTTTTAATCTCCAGTCATATTCAGTAGTCAAGTTCTCGGCCGTAAAGGTTGTCAACATCCTTACAATTCCTTACGTCAATACAGAAATGCACGCTCAAATGCTGCTCTGCGAATCTGTCTACCGAAATCAATCAACCGCGACTACCTCCGTGCTGTTGTTGGTGACTTGTATGTCATTTTTGAATTTATTAAAGTAATTAAACAAACTGAAATGACATTTATAAATTTTATTTATATTTTAAATATTATTTAAATCTTTCCCGGTATATTTGATATTTTTCCTACCAGTTACTGTCCTTTAATGTTGGTAAATGGATCATGTTGTACTCAGTA
Organism: Girardia tigrina; assembly: GCA_001938485.1. Taxonomy (NCBI): domain Eukaryota; kingdom Metazoa; phylum Platyhelminthes; order Tricladida; family Dugesiidae; genus Girardia; species Girardia tigrina. The sequence continues at coordinate 7,112 of MQRK01126716.1, forward strand.
AAGGTCACATTCCCGTAAAAGATTCTAGTTCCTCCGAGGCATTTATCATGAAACTGTTTAGTCTGAAAGAGCAAAAACAAACTCACAAACAAGGTAGCTAATAAATCTATTAAAATAAGATAATTACAATCTGTGACTGTTAAAAAAGTTTAAATTTATAAAGTTTGTAGGATTTGATTAATCCTTTTACAACGATTTCTTAAAATTTTATGAAATATTTCCAGCTATTCCTCTGACAGACTACCAACCACTTCAGTATGTACTATGGCTACTTGTCTCTGGCCGTCAACAGATGCATGTCGCCATCACTCAATCCATGAGTTTTATTCGTGAGCTTCAAACATTTGTGTAAAGTCACACAGAGTTCTGTATGTCCAATGAAGATGTGTGTGGTTTACTAGTCTCATGTTACCTGTGATGTGTGATTGGTGACTTCAGAGCTTTATACATGTATGTATATATGAACCATGTGTTGTTCGTGGTTAACCTCTCTGTGTAATATTTCTCTGAAATATCATACATTTGATATCGCGTCGTTTGAAACCGTTTTGTTTACCAAGAAATATTTAAGTATTTTACAAAAGTGGTATTGGTGAATTTCTTTTTTTATAAAGAAAAACTTAAGAAAATGGCCCATCAAAGTTGAGATTTTTGTTAGCAAAAATAAAAAAAATCCAGACATTTAATTTCCCCTGGTCACCAAAAAAATCGGATGAACTTTACAAGATCTCTACGATTTTTGTGATAAATGTATTAAAATAGCGGTTGTTCATAATCGTTTCACCAGCTCCTGGTCTCAAAAGAATGAACATTGACGTTGTCAAATTAGTTAAAAAAAATTACGATGTCACAAAAATAATTAAAATTGTCCGAAATTTAAAAAAAAAGAAAAGAAAAGAAGAAAAGTCCCATCATCTCGATGAATCGTCAATCATAATATGATTATAATAATATAATCACAAAATAATTATTATTATTCTCCATATGAATATTAAAATTCAAATATGAATTTAAAAAATAAAAAACAATCACACCAAAATTAATTTAGAAATATGAAATTTGCGAAACAAGAAACATTAGCGCCTACAACTTTCAACTCCAAATTCATTATTGCCAACGACTTTTTACTTAAAAGTTTCGCTTTATTTATAATCGATGATTCAGAATATATTATTGACAACAACACCAGAAAGAGAATATCGGTCCATTTATATTTAACAATCCAGAAGTACCATCTACATTTTCCTTTTGTACCGGTTATAATTATTACGATATATATTTTACTCCTTTTCTAACAATATAGTTATCTTAAACATTTGTGTATTTTTTTTATTTTTTAGATTGCTAAGCTCATTTAACTAACTCGTTAGATTAGCTTAGCAATTCATACCTCATATAGAATAAATCACTAGTCACTACTATCCATCAGATAGGTGAGTCATTCTATATAATTTGCATAAAATAAAGAAACAGTAACATAGGTAACCATATTTGTAACAAAGAAGTTATAAATCGAGAATTGCAATTAAAAATGAACACATTCAACAATACAACTATGACCGATTCAATTCTCATTACTTTAACATCGACAGGCTTAAAATACTCTCAATATATTTTCGTGTACATATCAAAATATAAATAAATTTAAAATTAATCACTATACATTATTCAATGTTCATTTATTTAATGAAAAAAAATAAGTACAAAACAATTATTTGTTTTTCAGATTGTTTTGGATTTAATGTGAGGCCAAAAATTGATTGTATCGCACCGAGAGTAAAACGTTTCATCTCAGAGATTGATTATTGTATATTTATCAATTGTAACTACAGCCAAATGTATCCGTTACCTTGAGTAAAATATAGAACGATAGAAAATATACCATTTTATCAAATGACAATATATAAATCTGTTAGTGAATATGGGATTGATCGTACCATATTTTCCGGACTACAAGACGCACCGGATTATAGGGCACATTTTTTAAAAATGAACTTTCTGTAAATTAGTTTCATAAATAAGGCACACCGGACTATAAGACGCTCCTAATAATGAGTTGTTTGATTAATAAAATTAAATTAAATAGTAAATTAATTATATTAAATTAAATTAAAATGTAAAACAAGATTTATTCATCATCTAAAATGTCATCATATTTTTCAGTATTCCAGTAATAATTTATACTTTAATCACCGTTGAAGCCTTTACTTTCCTCCATGCTTCAACAACCCATTGATATAATGTAGAATAGTTTGCTCTTCTCTGTTTCCTTGATCCAGGGAAAGTATGCTCTCCTTCTGCCATCGAATTTTCTAATTTTAATCTCATCTTCGACTTAGATGATATATTGACAGTAATTATAAGTGGCTGCAAAAGCTTCATAAGGCTTCTAAGAATAACTGCTATACTGGAGTTAGTGTAACTTACACAATTATTACCTATTTCAGAAGAATCCATCGGTTCGTCTCACATAAACTTGAAAAAGCCATTCAGGCCGTCCATCCTATACTATTAGCATTCACCAGAATATTTGAGGTAAATGATTCTATTGACACTGCCTTCCTTTTAAAGATCACCATTGACATTCTAAGACTAATGTTATTAGTGACCGATCATTTCTAGTTTTTTTTAATTGATACTGTTCTAGTACCAGTGTTTTCTCTGTCTGATTTATTGGTAATTTAAATATCAGAGACATCTCATTCATATTAATAATAAACCTAGTCGTAATGTCATTTTCAGCGACTTTTCCCTGGCAATAATTGCGGAAATTTTCCATCTTCTCAAGATGATTCACTGGCATTTGCTGTGCGATTGTGGTTCTTACACGGATTGATAAAGTATTCCTGTTTATAAATCCTGAACACCAGGAAGATCCACCTTGGAAGTTGTTGATCCTCTCAGATTAAGCAAGTGCACTAGCCTTCAATGTAATGTTGACAGCGGATACGCTTCTGTTCAGTGCTCTTTCGGCAAGTATCTACTGCTCAAGCATATTTTTGAGGTCGTTCCGTCTAGCTTTGTTTCCCCGAAAGCTGTATTTGGTCTTCTTTACTTGCCGGAGGTTATCTTCTTATTTCACATCCGCTACCCAATGGCCTATTTTCTTGGATTCCTCAAATGCACTCAATTTAAAAGCGCATTATATGAAATTCGCTTCATATTTAAATAAAGTTAAAGTGGTTCAAAATGTTTAAAATATTTAAACTAGAACATATTTAATATCACGTGTTTTCTTTAATAACATATTAGATTAATAAATTTTTTTATAAAATAATTTCATACATAAAGTGCACCGGATTATAAGACGCATCCATAAAATTTTACAAGAAATTTGTTTTAAGGAGCGCCATAGAGTCAAGAAATATTATGATTTGAGTGTTTTTACTTAATTTTTAAAACTAAATAAATTAAAATTGAATATTTGTTTCGGAAATTTATTTTAAAATGTGCTCCGAATCTGATAAAATTAGAAATGATGATGAGATTAAATGTCTTTAAATGTATTTGATTTAAACTTTAAATGTTTTCGTATTTCTATTTTTGGTTCCGTGATAATTGCGCAAAGACAATTGCTTCTTGAGAATTTAATCAAAAAAATTATTAATTAAAAATTGATTATTTAATATCATGAAATAATCAACTGAAGCAGATATATATTTGTTAAAACATTCAATTAAAATATTTCTCAGTATCCCAAAATGGAATTTTCCAAAACTGAAAAAGACAAACCAGTCTTACTTTTCAGGGCTTCGAGTATATCTATCACAGAGCGATTAATGATTCTGTTCATTGGACGTTTCATCAAAAATATTCTTTAAGGTGTCATTCGAAGATGAGCGCAAAGGCCAGAAATATCATGTATCCTCCGACTTATCATTTCCATGAATCTTGTACTCAGAAAGCATTGGAAAGTATTGCGATCACAAAAATGAAGAAAGCCATGAATAGAATTGGAGCTAGATTCAGAGATGTCATTGGAGATGTCTTGAAAGATATGAACTTATCCATTGAGGTCCTGACCTACATGCCCAAACAATCCTCAGTGAAAAGAATTTTAAATAGAGTAATGAAGGAAAAGCATATTCCGATTCCAGAATCAGCTCATTTGGAAATTTCTGAGAAAAATTGTTTTCTTGAACTGTTATTTTTGAATTTTTTATTACGAATTTTACTAAATCAGAAAAGTATCATTCGATGAGTGAACATTTAATCTCAAAAATGAATTAGGCCCAGCACAAATGCCCGAGACTCTACGAACTCACTGCTACTATCTCTACCACCGTCCAATCTTCAGGGTAACACGCAGATCAAATGGAACAGTAATCATAATTTACTTCTATTAAATATACAAATTTATAAACATTTAAAACTCAAAACAAAAGCCATTTTAGTTTATATCATTGGATGTCTTTGCTTAGAGAACATTTGAGTAATTTGATCACTACTTTGTTTGGGTAACGAACGCAATCGATAGGATGAAAACGAAGAAGGAAATAAAGTTAAACAATCCATAACAATTACATCAACGGATAGGAAAAACGGAAATGATATTTATAGGAAACAAGAAACTTCTTAAATATATTGATGACAAAGAGAGGGAGATAATGCCTCATTTATTAACAGAGGAGAACTGAATGGAAAATAAATTGCTGAATAGTTTCCCGAAGTACTTTTTCGCGACCTCTGCGACTCCGAAGACCGAAACCGGATGTCGATGGGCGATGCAATCAGTTAGTACTACTACGGTCAACAATTATCGTCGAGGAGATCTCCAATTGAAACTGGTAATACGTTTATAATCTCCGCGATGTTGGGAATTAACTCGCGACGAAACTCCATCGTTGTTAATAAGCTAACTAATATTCCCTTAATGGGACGGCTTGCTCAATTCTTCATGGATAAATTAACATTTAATCTTTCACAAATCGAACGGGAATTAAAATTTTTCGCAATTTACTAATTATATTTTAATTCTTTTTTCCTTAAAATTGTTTTTTCTTTTTTTTCATAAATAAATTATTTATTGTTGTTATTTTCAGTTTTACCGAAACAGCTGGAGGTCTTTCTGTCCGACGGACCCTTGCTAGCGTCCTCGGATCAAAAGGACTTCAGTATTTGCCCAATGCGAGAATGGGAGGTCTACTTCTTCAAATGCAAAACCTCTCCATATTATGGAAATTATTCTCTTGTTTGGAATATTCAACAAAATTTCCAACAATTTCCTCTTCCAAATGATAAATATTTGGTAGAAAATAAACATCTCTACACTCAAGTATCCTCAATTGAACTGAAAGTAAATCGTACAATGCATAGCTCAATATTGATCTGCTCGATGGGGCCCGG
>MQRK01126717.1:0-12456 GCA_001938485.1 Girardia tigrina
AAAATTACTTTTACGACTTTCGTTTTTAATGGTTTTTTAAATAATAAAAAACTCCTTATTTTTATGATGACGAAATGAGAGTTCCGGGAAAAGAGTTTGGTCATTATTTGACAGGAACACATTCCTGACTCCCTTCTGTCCGACGAAGAAGAATAAAACCACGAAAAAGACATTTAAAATCCCATAAAAATGTAAATGTTATGGCTTAAATTAATATTAAATATTACCAAAAAAAAGTCTAAAAAGAACATAAAATTTCCGGCTAAACATCGTCATTAAAATATACGGTAAAACCGAGCAATAATACAAATAAATATAAAATAGAGACCGTTTGCTCTTGTTTAATAAAATAAATGGAAGTTATATTTCTTCTTTCTTTCCTCTTCCTCGTTATTCTCCGATGTTTCCTCGCGAATTCGACTGCTCAAAGTGACAAATTCTGTCAAAACAATTTAATTTAGGTGAAATAAATTCATAAAATATTAAATATTTGTCTATCCAAATTGAAAGTTATTCGGAGAGGAATTAGTGTAATTAAAAACAAAACAAATATCGTAATATATTATTTAAAAACATCTGGTGAAATCAAGCTGGGACAAATGTCCATATGTCCATTAAATATATATTGACTTATGTATCTACAGGGGTTGAAGATTCGTGGACGAAGACTTGAGGGAAGGGGTACTACAGGAAATACATGAAACTTTACAGAAAATAATCACTCAAATCAGAAAGGAGATTAGTCCTCCTTCTCTTTGATTTACAAGCTCCAATGCCTCTGACGCGTTTTATTCCACATAAAGGGCTGAATAAGTAAAATTAAAAATTTGTATCCAATTTAAAACATGCGTCTTTTTCTCGTACTTAAACGTCTCACGTATGATACGGAATTTGAAAATTAAACTTAACTGATAAAATTGAACAAATTTGTCATTCATTTTCCAACTTGCCGTCAAATATGTCGTATCCAATATGAGACGGTCGGCGATTCAGTGGCGACACTTTCAGACAAGATTCTCCTTTTCCTTCCCTTATTATATTCATTGAATGGAAACACAGACCCAGCTGCAATGGCGGGGGACATCCTCAGAATTGACATTATTCTTGCAACAAACGGTACAGTAATGAAATTCCCCATTCAAATAAGGTTTTAAGTGAATCTCAATCATTAATATTTTTGAGTAAAAATATTCATAATAATCAAGAAACTATTCAGAACAACTTATAAATAAATATTTACTGGTTTCACTAATTTTAGGTTTTAAATAGAATTTTTAAGAAGTATTATATCATTAATAATAAAAATATTAATAATTAAAAATAATAATTGTTCGGTGCAGTCCCCAGGTTTTGTGATCGTGCGGGGTTTATTTTATTAATATAGGTACTGGATTGTTTTCGAAATTTGTTCGATTCCACACCGGACCACTTAGTTGTCGCGATCATTTCTGGTCGAAGACTTTGCTCAGTCGCTGGCCCGTCTTATGAAAGTCGGCCGGTTCTCCTAATCCGTGGAGGCATGCCGTTCCGTTCATCATTTTGTCAGTTTTCGAAAAGTGTGCTAACTAAAAGGATTAAAATAGGATAATGTGACCGAGTGTCAGCCGAAATCCGAAAGGAGAGCAACTTTTGAGTCGGTGATAAAGTGCCATTTATTTCCAGAAGGAATAACAAAAATCTTAGTTTTATAACATTTATTATTTTTCAAATTTACACTTTTTTATTGTCACACTTTTCATGCGTTTAAACAAGCGTCTTTATATATTTTTATTGCCTTTCTGGCAATTTCTTTTTGACTTGATTGGGGATTTTCTTGAAATAAACGAAAATTTAATTCGCGTCTTCCAGTTTCTGGCGACATATTCATGAAAAATGAAATTTAAAAATAAATACTAAAATGAATTTTATTTTGATTTATTCAAACAACAGCTTACTTGATTAGTTTTTTGTAATTTGTGAATTTATGTTGGAGTTATAGAGATTTAAAGTTAGTAATATTTTTCGCACTCAGTCCTTATGGTATGTGTTTTCGGACATGTTTGTTTTTTTTGTCATAAATGAAATTTAAAGTTGATGAAATTGCTTGAAGATCATTTCATTATTTTATGAATTGTTACTTTATTACAAAAGGGGAAATTTTATTATTAATAAAAAAATAATATATTAATATTTATAGTAAGAATTTGTGTAAAAAGGTTTTTCTTTTATTTGAGATATAGAAAATTCAGAAGTATTTTCATTATCTAAATCGTTGCTGATTGATTGTGGTGTTGCTAAAAAAGAATTTCTATTGGTAAGCGTGTGAAAATAAAGCGTTTCTGAAAATATAAAACTATTTCATGTTTTCAACAAAATATTTCGATCAACTAAACCATAGAAAAATTTATTATGAACTATTGGGATTCAATTTGTCTTAGAGAATTGAATCGAGTTCATTGATCGAATTCTGATGATGATTACGAAAATAAAATTAACGATTTGATTGAGATACCAACAAATCTAACTTTTATTATAAGTACTAAATTGATGCATTTTACTGATATTAGATTGTCCTAAAAGTTCCCGGTCAATAATGAAAATACAATTTGTTTATAATTTCTTTTTGGCATTATTTATTTTATATATATATATATATATATCGATTTATTTATAGCATTATATGGACTACGAGATTACAAAGCTTGAAATCCGTATGTTGCTGCGTCACTATTGGAAGAAAAGCTTGACAACACCAGGTGGAACTTTGAGGGAGTCCTGCACTTTGAGTTGGTTCAGAACAGCCAGGCCATCAATGCAGAGCTCTATTGTCAAAAGCTGAACCGTGTCTACGAGAAGCTCAAGGAGAAGTACCCTGCCTTAATCAACCGAAAAAGTGCACTGCTTCAGCAAGACAATTCCAAGCCGCATACCACCAAGAAGACCACGGGCAGGTTCCAAGAGTTGGATGGAGTCGAAATCCTGCCACATCCTGCTTACAGCCCTGATTGCGCTCCATCCGACTATGGCCTCTTCCGATCCATGCAACAATTCTTGAAAAGCCACTGATTCGAAGCATTCGATGAAGTTGAACAAGCATGTCAAGAGTTCTTCAATTCAAAGCAGCCAGAATGGTACTTTGACCATATCCGAAAGCTTACAGACAGTTGGCAGAAAGTAGTCGAAAATAATGGACTGTACTTTGAAGATTAATTGCTATTTATTTAAAATAAATTCTTGCACAAAAAATTGTATTTTTCATTCTTGACCGGGAACTTTTAGGACAAACTAATAATAAAAAGACCAATTTGATTGTTAATTTTCATCATGATCGATTTTGTCGAATACAACACATGAAACATGCTATCGATTTCAATTGTTCAAACAGAGTGATGACAAAGAGTTCAAAAATAAATTGGGCACAATTTCATGCAATCAAGGATTTCAATTCAATTTACCCGTTGAAATAGGAGAGAGAAGGAGTTTTGCAAAATGGCATTTATATTTTCCACGTGTGCAAACCCGGATGCACCAGAATCTTTTATTCAAAAATCAAAAAGAGATAATAATCACTCAGGAATCTTCGATTTTAGTTTGTCCTAAAAGTTCCCGGTCAAGAATGAAAAATACAATTTTTTGTGCAAGAATTTATTTTGAATGCTCTTTCTTATTACATAAATAGATAAAATTGTATTATATAATTGTATATGTTAAAAGAGATCTAAAATTGACAGATGTACGTCCCAGCTTGAAAGAACGAAGGTGTAATACTGGCATCAGCGAGGAAGTGAAAGTCGTTGCGGGAAATCGGATACATTTATCATTGCAAATACAGTTTAATTTATGTATCATAAAAAGATGTTTCTCGGCAGTTGCAGTGAGATCAGTGGCGAAAAAAGGGAATAATTTGTCACTTAAAGAAGGAGTAAAAGAAGAATGAATTTCTAATATGTCTTGATTTTGTTTGGTACGAAAGCGAGGCGAATTCGCCTTCCGAGATCGACGAAGAGTCCGAATCTCATTAATTTCTTTAAATTTTAATTGAAAAATAAATTGGATTTTTTTGTAGAAATGAGCTCAAAATATTTTCCTTCATATTATTTTTCCCATTAAAATTAATTAAATTACAATTTAATTCATACTGAAAGTTAAAAGATTAAGAGAACGTTGCTCATTCAAAAGACATTCGAACAGAAAATGTCTCGTGAATGTTATACTTCATTTATTATTTTATTTATTATTATTTATATGTAAGAATTTTTGTTTTAATAAATTCAGTTTAAAATAATAAATAAATAATCTTATTTCGTTGCTCGCTCGCGTCTCTCGCTTTATTATTGTAATATTCTTCTTCGACAAAGAGATTAATCGTCTTATTTCTATTTTACAATCTTTACAAACACAATTTTATTTTTGCAGAAAAAATTAATTTATTTTTGTTCTTTTTTAATTTTTCTTTCAACAATAAACGAATAAATTCTTTGGTTTGTGTGAGAGTACATTTTAATATTAGTGTAAACACATATTGTTACATTTATTTATGATATTATAACATAAACACATGAGATTCGATTTTATATATTACCATTATATTTAATTAAATAAAATGAAATAAATTGTTAATTAAAGGATGTATACTTCGGAATTTCATATTGACTTTTTATTATATCTGTTATCTTTACCTACTAGGTTCGTTGAACAATTCGCCGAGCGGGGATGAAAAAGGCAAAAATAAAATATCATGAAGCGGTCCCACGATATCCATGTGAATTGCGTTGAATCTGCTCGCTGCTGGAAGTGGCATGATTTTTGATTTAATGTGTCGATAAATTTTTGCTTTCGCACATTCTTGGCATTCTTGACACCCCTTCTGAATGTCTTTCGTCATTTGGTGCCATGTAAACGATCGAGCGATAAGTTCTCTGGTACGTTTGATGCCTGGATGACCACCATGATGGTGCATCTGAAAAGCTTCTTTCCGAAGTGACGGTGGTAATATTAATTTATTGTTCTTCATCCATAATTCGTTCGAATGGTTCTTTAACTCTGTTCGTTGTTTGGTTAAAATGACTTGCGTCGGCCAAGGAAATGCGTTGCTTTGTGAGACATCTATTTGCATGATATTGTTTCTGGATAACACATCGGTCACTGTATTTGTATGATCTGGGCAGTATTCAATGGTACAATTCAGTTCTGATATGAACTGCAGGTGTCTCCATTGACGGTTCGTCGGGTTTTTATAAAATAAATTAATAAATAAATTTTTAATTCGGGTTTTTATAAAATACAGTCAGGTTTCATCGGGTAGGGTCGCATTATAATAAAGTCGGGTTCAGGTTTGACTCATGTCAAATCGGCTCGGGCGGAGAAACTTTTAAGGATAAACGCCCATTTCTATTATGAAGGCTTTAAAAACTTAAAAAAATGTATTGTTAAAAGCGACTAACAATGAATTTAATTTCAAAATCGTATCCCGATCTCTTAAAAATCTAAATAGGTTCTGTCTATTACACCTTTAACACAATGTTTTGATATTGTTTATGAATGTAAATGTCATAGTGTGATGCAACAATCATTGAAGAGACTGACCATCATCTCTGTGAATGAATTCAAGAACATGATGGAAAAGAGAGTGAGAGCTAACTTGCAGAATATAGGAAAAATGTAATTGTGATTTAATATTGATAATTTCAAAATTCTAGTAAGTATATTAATAGTTATTTAGAGATCATGCAGTGTGAAGCATTGTTAATTAGGTCACGTTGCCCTAAAATCAATGTTCAATCGGCAGTCTCAACCAGCTTATTGAGAATTTTTGATTAGCGTGATTTCATGCAATCGATTACATAATCAGCATTTTTGTATTTATATACAGTGAATTGATTATTAATTAGTGACCTGAAGATGACGGTAGATCCGTCGAAATATATTGTCAATTAATATATTTCTAAATTATATAATTTTTTATTATTAACAAATTGTCATTTGGATATAAGATTATCAATAGTCATTTTTAATTTATTTTATTTTTGAATTTATTTGACAAAATTACGTAAAACCGAATTTTTATTATTAATAAATTTATTGAAAAATATTTCTAAATTATTTAAAAATGAAGAACGGTAAAATTTTCAAAACAAAATTTGTTTTAATAAAACATTTTTGTCCAGTTTGAATTATTTGTTTAAATTGTTGAGTTGATTTAATCCTTCTTATTTCTCGTTTCTTCCGTCTTTCATTCAGCATTAAATATTGTTTATTTGTCCATGTCAAAATACTCTTTGAAGATCGCTTTTCGTCGTCGGTTTCGCTGACAAATTCTTCTTTTGATAAAAATTTCCTTTTAATTACCGATTTTTTATCAGATTTATCTTTGCATTTTTTTCTGTTTAGAAAAAAAATGTTATCAAAAAATAAATTTGTCATTTTTTTCTTTAAATTATAAAAAAACTGAAAAATATTTTTTTTAATTTTAACAAATAATAAAATATTTTTATAAAATATAAAAAAATAATTATTTATATCTAATGAATTTTCAATATTTATAATTAAAAACCAAGATCATTATTTTTTAATTATATTTGAAAAAAATATATAAAATAAATACTAGTGATATTATTTTTTTGACTTTCTCCACCCCTTAAGGACTGCCTGGTTTGCCAAAATCTCAGTTCAAAAACGTTACTGTCAGTGACAGGGAACCCCTGAAAGTCGATTGCTCGATCTCTCCTCCCGGTTTGCCAAGGGCGCATTTAGTATGGAAATGGGCGGACAAAGCGTTGAGACATATTCCCGTTCAGTTTTTTAATCTCCAGTCATATTCAGTAGTCAAGTTCTCGGCCGTAAAGGTTGTCAACATCCTTACAATTCCTTACGTCAATACAGAAATGCACGCTCAAATGCTGCTCTGCGAATCTGTCTACCGAAATCAATCAACCGCGACTACCTCCGTGCTGTTGTTGGTGACTTGTATGTCATTTTTGAATTTATTAAAGTAATTAAACAAACTGAAATGACATTTATAAATTTTATTTATATTTTAAATATTATTTAAATCTTTCCCGGTATATTTGATATTTTTCCTACCAGTTACTGTCCTTTAATGTTGGTAAATGGATCATGTTGTACTCAGTAAAGGTCACATTCCCGTAAAAGATTCTAGTTCCTCCGAGGCATTTATCATGAAACTGTTTAGTCTGAAAGAGCAAAAACAAACTCACAAACAAGGTAGCTAATAAATCTATTAAAATAAGATAATTACAATCTGTGACTGTTAAAAAAGTTTAAATTTATAAAGTTTGTAGGATTTGATTAATCCTTTTACAACGATTTCTTAAAATTTTATGAAATATTTCCAGCTATTCCTCTGACAGACTACCAACCACTTCAGTATGTACTATGGCTACTTGTCTCTGGCCGTCAACAGATGCATGTCGCCATCACTCAATCCATGAGTTTTATTCGTGAGCTTCAAACATTTGTGTAAAGTCACACAGAGTTCTGTATGTCCAATGAAGATGTGTGTGGTTTACTAGTCTCATGTTACCTGTGATGTGTGATTGGTGACTTCAGAGCTTTATACATGTATGTATATATGAACCATGTGTTGTTCGTGGTTAACCTCTCTGTGTAATATTTCTCTGAAATATCATACATTTGATATCGCGTCGTTTGAAACCGTTTTGTTTACCAAGAAATATTTAAGTATTTTACAAAAGTGGTATTGGTGAATTTCTTTTTTTATAAAGAAAAACTTAAGAAAATGGCCCATCAAAGTTGAGATTTTTGTTAGCAAAAATAAAAAAAATCCAGACATTTAATTTCCCCTGGTCACCAAAAAAATCGGATGAACTTTACAAGATCTCTACGATTTTTGTGATAAATGTATTAAAATAGCGGTTGTTCATAATCGTTTCACCAGCTCCTGGTCTCAAAAGAATGAACATTGACGTTGTCAAATTAGTTAAAAAAAATTACGATGTCACAAAAATAATTAAAATTGTCCGAAATTTAAAAAAAAAGAAAAGAAAAGAAGAAAAGTCCCATCATCTCGATGAATCGTCAATCATAATATGATTATAATAATATAATCACAAAATAATTATTATTATTCTCCATATGAATATTAAAATTCAAATATGAATTTAAAAAATAAAAAACAATCACACCAAAATTAATTTAGAAATATGAAATTTGCGAAACAAGAAACATTAGCGCCTACAACTTTCAACTCCAAATTCATTATTGCCAACGACTTTTTACTTAAAAGTTTCGCTTTATTTATAATCGATGATTCAGAATATATTATTGACAACAACACCAGAAAGAGAATATCGGTCCATTTATATTTAACAATCCAGAAGTACCATCTACATTTTCCTTTTGTACCGGTTATAATTATTACGATATATATTTTACTCCTTTTCTAACAATATAGTTATCTTAAACATTTGTGTATTTTTTTTATTTTTTAGATTGCTAAGCTCATTTAACTAACTCGTTAGATTAGCTTAGCAATTCATACCTCATATAGAATAAATCACTAGTCACTACTATCCATCAGATAGGTGAGTCATTCTATATAATTTGCATAAAATAAAGAAACAGTAACATAGGTAACCATATTTGTAACAAAGAAGTTATAAATCGAGAATTGCAATTAAAAATGAACACATTCAACAATACAACTATGACCGATTCAATTCTCATTACTTTAACATCGACAGGCTTAAAATACTCTCAATATATTTTCGTGTACATATCAAAATATAAATAAATTTAAAATTAATCACTATACATTATTCAATGTTCATTTATTTAATGAAAAAAAATAAGTACAAAACAATTATTTGTTTTTCAGATTGTTTTGGATTTAATGTGAGGCCAAAAATTGATTGTATCGCACCGAGAGTAAAACGTTTCATCTCAGAGATTGATTATTGTATATTTATCAATTGTAACTACAGCCAAATGTATCCGTTACCTTGAGTAAAATATAGAACGATAGAAAATATACCATTTTATCAAATGACAATATATAAATCTGTTAGTGAATATGGGATTGATCGTACCATATTTTCCGGACTACAAGACGCACCGGATTATAGGGCACATTTTTTAAAAATGAACTTTCTGTAAATTAGTTTCATAAATAAGGCACACCGGACTATAAGACGCTCCTAATAATGAGTTGTTTGATTAATAAAATTAAATTAAATAGTAAATTAATTATATTAAATTAAATTAAAATGTAAAACAAGATTTATTCATCATCTAAAATGTCATCATATTTTTCAGTATTCCAGTAATAATTTATACTTTAATCACCGTTGAAGCCTTTACTTTCCTCCATGCTTCAACAACCCATTGATATAATGTAGAATAGTTTGCTCTTCTCTGTTTCCTTGATCCAGGGAAAGTATGCTCTCCTTCTGCCATCGAATTTTCTAATTTTAATCTCATCTTCGACTTAGATGATATATTGACAGTAATTATAAGTGGCTGCAAAAGCTTCATAAGGCTTCTAAGAATAACTGCTATACTGGAGTTAGTGTAACTTACACAATTATTACCTATTTCAGAAGAATCCATCGGTTCGTCTCACATAAACTTGAAAAAGCCATTCAGGCCGTCCATCCTATACTATTAGCATTCACCAGAATATTTGAGGTAAATGATTCTATTGACACTGCCTTCCTTTTAAAGATCACCATTGACATTCTAAGACTAATGTTATTAGTGACCGATCATTTCTAGTTTTTTTTAATTGATACTGTTCTAGTACCAGTGTTTTCTCTGTCTGATTTATTGGTAATTTAAATATCAGAGACATCTCATTCATATTAATAATAAACCTAGTCGTAATGTCATTTTCAGCGACTTTTCCCTGGCAATAATTGCGGAAATTTTCCATCTTCTCAAGATGATTCACTGGCATTTGCTGTGCGATTGTGGTTCTTACACGGATTGATAAAGTATTCCTGTTTATAAATCCTGAACACCAGGAAGATCCACCTTGGAAGTTGTTGATCCTCTCAGATTAAGCAAGTGCACTAGCCTTCAATGTAATGTTGACAGCGGATACGCTTCTGTTCAGTGCTCTTTCGGCAAGTATCTACTGCTCAAGCATATTTTTGAGGTCGTTCCGTCTAGCTTTGTTTCCCCGAAAGCTGTATTTGGTCTTCTTTACTTGCCGGAGGTTATCTTCTTATTTCACATCCGCTACCCAATGGCCTATTTTCTTGGATTCCTCAAATGCACTCAATTTAAAAGCGCATTATATGAAATTCGCTTCATATTTAAATAAAGTTAAAGTGGTTCAAAATGTTTAAAATATTTAAACTAGAACATATTTAATATCACGTGTTTTCTTTAATAACATATTAGATTAATAAATTTTTTTATAAAATAATTTCATACATAAAGTGCACCGGATTATAAGACGCATCCATAAAATTTTACAAGAAATTTGTTTTAAGGAGCGCCATAGAGTCAAGAAATATTATGATTTGAGTGTTTTTACTTAATTTTTAAAACTAAATAAATTAAAATTGAATATTTGTTTCGGAAATTTATTTTAAAATGTGCTCCGAATCTGATAAAATTAGAAATGATGATGAGATTAAATGTCTTTAAATGTATTTGATTTAAACTTTAAATGTTTTCGTATTTCTATTTTTGGTTCCGTGATAATTGCGCAAAGACAATTGCTTCTTGAGAATTTAATCAAAAAAATTATTAATTAAAAATTGATTATTTAATATCATGAAATAATCAACTGAAGCAGATATATATTTGTTAAAACATTCAATTAAAATATTTCTCAGTATCCCAAAATGGAATTTTCCAAAACTGAAAAAGACAAACCAGTCTTACTTTTCAGGGCTTCGAGTATATCTATCACAGAGCGATTAATGATTCTGTTCATTGGACGTTTCATCAAAAATATTCTTTAAGGTGTCATTCGAAGATGAGCGCAAAGGCCAGAAATATCATGTATCCTCCGACTTATCATTTCCATGAATCTTGTACTCAGAAAGCATTGGAAAGTATTGCGATCACAAAAATGAAGAAAGCCATGAATAGAATTGGAGCTAGATTCAGAGATGTCATTGGAGATGTCTTGAAAGATATGAACTTATCCATTGAGGTCCTGACCTACATGCCCAAACAATCCTCAGTGAAAAGAATTTTAAATAGAGTAATGAAGGAAAAGCATATTCCGATTCCAGAATCAGCTCATTTGGAAATTTCTGAGAAAAATTGTTTTCTTGAACTGTTATTTTTGAATTTTTTATTACGAATTTTACTAAATCAGAAAAGTATCATTCGATGAGTGAACATTTAATCTCAAAAATGAATTAGGCCCAGCACAAATGCCCGAGACTCTACGAACTCACTGCTACTATCTCTACCACCGTCCAATCTTCAGGGTAACACGCAGATCAAATGGAACAGTAATCATAATTTACTTCTATTAAATATACAAATTTATAAACATTTAAAACTCAAAACAAAAGCCATTTTAGTTTATATCATTGGATGTCTTTGCTTAGAGAACATTTGAGTAATTTGATCACTACTTTGTTTGGGTAACGAACGCAATCGATAGGATGAAAACGAAGAAGGAAATAAAGTTAAACAATCCATAACAATTACATCAACGGATAGGAAAAACGGAAATGATATTTATAGGAAACAAGAAACTTCTTAAATATATTGATGACAAAGAGAGGGAGATAATGCCTCATTTATTAACAGAGGAGAACTGAATGGAAAATAAATTGCTGAATAGTTTCCCGAAGTACTTTTTCGCGACCTCTGCGACTCCGAAGACCGAAACCGGATGTCGATGGGCGATGCAATCAGTTAGTACTACTACGGTCAACAATTATCGTCGAGGAGATCTCCAATTGAAACTGGTAATACGTTTATAATCTCCGCGATGTTGGGAATTAACTCGCGACGAAACTCCATCGTTGTTAATAAGCTAACTAATATTCCCTTAATGGGACGGCTTGCTCAATTCTTCATGGATAAATTAACATTTAATCTTTCACAAATCGAACGGGAATTAAAATTTTTCGCAATTTACTAATTATATTTTAATTCTTTTTTCCTTAAAATTGTTTTTTCTTTTTTTTCATAAATAAATTATTTATTGTTGTTATTTTCAGTTTTACCGAAACAGCTGGAGGTCTTTCTGTCCGACGGACCCTTGCTAGCGTCCTCGGATCAAAAGGACTTCAGTATTTGCCCAATGCGAGAATGGGAGGTCTACTTCTTCAAATGCAAAACCTCTCCATATTATGGAAATTATTCTCTTGTTTGGAATATTCAACAAAATTTCCAACAATTTCCTCTTCCAAATGATAAATATTTGGTAGAAAATAAACATCTCTACACTCAAGTATCCTCAATTGAACTGAAAGTAAATCGTACAATGCATAGCTCAATATTGATCTGCTCGATGGGGCCCGG
>MQRK01126734.1:0-11205 GCA_001938485.1 Girardia tigrina
GGACAGGAAAACTTGAATTTCTCTAATGAAACATTGGGGCTTTTGTTCCACGAAATCGATGATTTTCTCTCCAATTTCCTCTGTAATCTTAGGCTTCCTGTAGCCTCCACGTCTTCCAGTGGTTATTTGACCCCATCTATGGTATCTAGAAATGATACAAGTGGCGGCCGATTTACCTATCTGCAATTGTCGAACAAGAAGAAAATAATCTTCTCTCCTCTTAAATGCATCCATAATGCGTTCTTTATCAATTGTTGCAATTCTAAAATTATATAAATATCAGGATAAAAAATTAAAAGATTTTACGAATTCGGTTCATTCTTTTTGAATTATTGGTTAAAGGCTTAATATTTTCTTCATTGTGACCTACAGCGGGTATTGTTTCCCCACTAAAATTACTTGATATTGACTCCGAGTCCGACATTTAGATTTTTTTAAATATTTATGGAAATGTTTTTTTATTATTAAATGGACATTTTATTATTAAATTTAACATAAAATCATGTGTATTTATGGTTTTGTATGTGTGTATTTGTGTGTCGAGTATGTGTGTTTTGGAGCACAACATGTTTTTCTATAGTTAAGCTTATTATAAACTGGATGTTTTTATTATTTACATGGACATCGTGCCTTTATTTTCTGTCATTTCATTGGCTAATCCTTTTATTTTTAGATATTATAAATTATTATGAAGTGGACATCTCATATTATTAAATGGGTTTACCAGTAATTACTTGAAGTCAATATTTATTGATTTTTGTTTGTTAAGAAGTTAATTCAATTTAATTGTCAGGGTGTAAAAATCTAACATTGAAGAGGAAAATCATCTTCTGAAACCCGGTTTAGTATTCACAATCAATTCGATCGAGTAAGGTTCTTGGTCATTAGCTGCATTGTAAAAATAGAATCTCCTGTGTTTCAAAGGTTGAAATTTTTGTTTCACAGACAGGCTTTAATTCATATTATAAGCAACATTTCTGTGAATTATTAACGATAAGACAATACAATTCATTATTTAATATTCAAAATGGGAAAATTAAGGTTGTTTCAATTATTAAAATATTTAATTAAATAATAAAATATTTGACATTAATATCCAATGAAATCTTGAAAAAATAGGTATGAGATTTTAAATCTTCTATTCAAACTAAAATTCATGTATTTTACAAATTAAATAATTGCTGACTGTGGGAGTACGAAACTTCAAAACATATTGAATAATTAATTCCTTTAAAAAAGAAAATGTTTAATTTAATGTTTTATTTTGTTTATGAATAACAAATTGGTAATATTTGAAATAGTTGGTGTTTGATTTTTGCTGAATGTCATTACATCACAGCCGTCGTTCACAGAATTGATTACGTCATTTTGTAAATTGTTTATGTCATTAAATTGGATTTTATAGTTAATATTTTTTCTTGTTTGTTTTATTTTGTAAAATAATGCATTGTAAAAAGCTTTAGAAATGAATATTAAAATGTTTTTTCCATAAATAGAGGAGCAATAATTTCTGTCAATCAAAACCGCAATTTGCAGAGATATTCTGGAAGACGAATATTATTTGTTTTTATTGACAACATTAGTTTTTAGCATAATCATGAAGGAAAAGTTATTTTTTTGTTAAGTATTTATTGATTCATTATATATACGGGGGGGCAATAAAGTCACTAAATAGTTAGAATAATTATATCTACAATATATCTACAGTATATCTACAATACTATTAACAGTAACAACGGCAATGTAACGGTAACACAGTAACTGATTGTAATGGTCGAATTACAAACAATTTGCTTGGACGCATTCCTCGCAGCGTAAAACGACACTTCTACAGATTGTACAAGTGAAACTATTCTAAGTGTTAACATTACTACTTTTAATTGTATTCGAACTGTATAGTGACTTTATGAGTCTCTGTATCTATAAAAGAATAATATTGGTATCATTCAATTTAATAAAATTGAAATAAATTTGTTGTAATAGACTTTCCTTATCAATACAATTTGATAATATTTTTGTTAATAAATAAATAATTAAAGACAAATAATGATCAATGAAAATTGAAACATGTACTAAGATATTTTTTACTATCTGTTTTATCAAAACATTATTTAAAAAATATCATAATAATTTATTAGTTTATTAGGTTGTTGCAAAAGTAATGCAGGTTTTTGGACCTAAACTTTAAACACATGTCGAAGTAAATGTTGCTAAAATCACGTTTTGCAATTAAAATTGAAAATATTAACAAAAGAATCATTAATAGTTTTAGATTAATATATCTGAAAGAGGATAAATTAAGCTTTCGAATGACTCATAACATCATACATGCTTTAGTCGAATAACATTGCGGTAAATACAAAAAAAACTTCAAAAACCTGAATTCCTTTTGCACCAATCTAATACAACTACACATTCTGATACTCATAAAACAATATCTAATTCAGATTCATGTGTTTACATTTGAGGAAACTCAGTTCAAAAAATATTACTTTTCCAATCCTCTTTTGCACACAGGAATGTAGATTTTATTAGTCCATATTGTTTTTTGTACAAGTTTAATTCAGGTACAAAAATCTATTTCATTAACCAATCTTTGTGTAAAATGTTATAAAATTGAATTACAAATAATTTCTGTTAAAGAAATTTCAAGTATTCCATTTACGATTTTCTGTTACAAGAATGAGTTTTCCCCAAATTAATTTACATATATTGAAATAGGAGATCTCTATTTGCATTTCCTAACATTTTCAGATAGATTTGCTTCACATAAGTCAATAAACATTTCTCTATATATTTAGCTGCTTTGTCATATTCGTTTATTTAATTTTATTACTCATTCTTTTTGTGATAAATTCGGTGAAATGGCTGTGACTATTTGGTTAATTGGAGTTTAATGAAAGTCGCGTTTTTAGACATTGCTTTTTTAATATAACCAGGTTCGTAAAATTGTTTCTTAACAATGATTATTCATTAAAATTAGATATAAAATTAGAATAGAAAATTCGGCTATATAAATTGGATTTTAGAAAAATTATAATTCAAGTCAGAAGTGATATTCTTAGTATGGTCATTGTGAGGACCATTTTCGAATTGGGTTTATTGTATATTGTGTTTGGTACATTGGTTTTAGACTTGAGTTTCTCCTACCCAGGTGGAAGATTGATATTATGAATGTTTTGGACCTTCGGATTATTCAGACAATTTTGAAATGTAAATAACAACGTTAAAATTAAATTAATATATTTTAATCAAAATATACAATAATATTTTAATCAAAATATTTTAAATATATTTAAAGTGATTTAAAATATTTTAATAGTATTGTTTGAGATTCAAAAATTATATATATATATTATATATATATATATCGTTATTATTATCGATATTTATTTATGTTATCATTCAATTTAATAAAATTGAAATAAAATTTTTGTAATAGATTTTCCTTATCAATACAAATAATGATCAATGAAAATTGAAATATGTACTAAGATATTTTTTACAATTTGTTTTGAGGTATACATCACTATATTCCCCAAGTGTTTGGCATTTGAAAGCTTGCCAGACATTTTGTGCATGTTGATAATCAGCATCACTAATGTCGGTGTCATTAAACTTGTTGTAAAATGTTTCTTTTGCTGTCAATGTTGTTTCATCCAGCGATCTCCATGATGTTATGCAGTCATAGGGGAATAATCATATCCTTTTGACCAAGTCAAATGTATTTGGGAAGAACTTTAGTTTCCTTCAGTTCATCTGCTGGTAGATTCTTGACAAGGCTGTCCAGCGATGATGACATGAACCGGAAACTATCGATGAATCGGAACTTAATTCTTCACACATGCTTGGTAAATGTGATGTATTTTTCCTCGCTATTTGGAATAACATCTATATTCCCTTTGATTTTTCCCAGTTCTATTACTATGAAATGGGAGTCATATTCACTAAGATTGTGGAATACAACATGAATATTTGTAGATGTTTTACATCTCAAATTGCAGTTATTACATGCTGCTCCTCGATATTTTCAAGTAAAATGACAATGGTCTTTGACTTTGTGATTGTCATCTGTGAATGGCTTTTCACACATGTAACATTGTGTTGCCTTGCTCCATTCACATTTTTTTGCTATGTCATCACCATATCTAGCTTGTGTTGTTTCAACATGTCTTCAATTGTGTAGGCATAAGTCTCCATACGTTGCATAAGATGTTCCGCTGCATCTGGACCTCTGTATAGGAATGGCTACTTGTCAATACCCAATGCATTCATACAGTATGATAATAGCTCATGATACTAGTATCCTGTCGTACTGCTACGTTGCGGATCCGGATTGCACGTTTGGATTGGGCTTAGAATGGCTTCAATGTCACAATATATGATAATGGGCACTTTCTACATCTTTTCATATTCTTTGAATTCGATATAATCTTCCTTGAGAAATTCTGCTCTGATACAATGATTGTTATTGGAGTAGGCTTTGTGCTCCTCCAAATTGATTGTTGCATCTTCACCATTGAAATGCGTAAAGCATCATTTACAAATCTCCTTCCTTCCATTATGTTTTGATATTTGCGACCTTAAGAGACGCTCAAAGTTCTTGATCTAGATGAAATTATTCAGATGAAAATATTCAGATAGAAAATCAAAATGTGCATCAAACACATGATATCGATTTTTGACAGTAGCACTTCTAAAAAAAATTATGTATTGCTTTTTGCACTTTTGCACATGGGCAGCTTAAAAAGAACTGTGCTAGCACATAAAAAATGTGCGGCACAATGTGCACTATCGATTAGCACATTTTTCTTCGGTTGCTACTGAAAGGGTCACGGTTGCTATGGATACGGTTACCGTTACCATGGTTACAACCGCCTTGAATCACTGTATCCATTGCTAATGAAAAATGTCCCTTGGTTACCGTTGCTAAGATAACCAAAACCGTTGCTATAGATATTATGATCTTGGTTACCGTTTTTAGGGTGATCGGAATCGATGCTATGGTAACCGCAACCTTGGAAACGACCTCTCCACGTTTGGTAACCTATACTTGTTCCTATGGCAACCGGTAACTCCTCGCAATGCTATGAGATTTCGACATCCCCTCGAAATCTTTTAATCTTTAGCTAATGCTAGCAATTTGAACTAGAAATTATTTCTCTTTAATTTTTCTTTCATCCTCACAGCAGCCATCTAGTATTTCTTCATTGTTAGAAGACTTCGAGACTATCATAATATTTATTCAAAGACAATATAATCTTCCTAAAGAAACTAAAATGAGGAATATCATCAGTATATATATATATATATATTGATTAATTCTGTCATCAATCTGGGTCAAACATAAAGTAATTCATTTCACCATACACACTATTTCGGCCGTGACCTATTACATAACAATACAGAGATCACACCTAGAACATTCCATACATACGCAACATACATTTATTAGTTTTGATTATAATTCTCCTCACAGTCATCATATTTTATATGAAACAAGGTAATATACTAATCAAAGTGAAAATGGATTATGTTTTTTAATGATTTATTCATATTTATTCGACCATTTAATAAAAATGAATATATGAAATAAAGGCAAATAAAAATCAGATGTATATATAAATAATATCGTGATATGGTATCTCTGAGGAAAATTTTGAATGGTGTTTATTGTATGTTGTTTTAGGATTGTGTTTTTCCCACCCAGATGAAAGATTGATATTTTAAATATTTTAAAACTTCGAAGTTTTTATTCAATTTTAAAATTTAAATAACTAACTTTAAAATTAAATTATTATATCATAAATAATACATCCGAAATATTTTTTTAAAATAATTAAAATTATTTTTGTAATTGATATTATAAATTATTTTTAAATTGAATTGTAAATAAATTGTAATTTAAATTTGTTTAAATAATAAGTCATTTAGAAATATAATTAAATTTTCCAATCAAGAACTTGGTACGCAAGTTTTATGGAGAATTGTCTTAGTGACGATTCAAGTTGTGATACAAATAAATATATTGAAAATCATATAAATATAAATAGTGTTCTATATAGTACCAATGATGTGGTTGTGACCAAATCATCTCTAATGATTGTCTGATTAGAAAATATTTTCTGCATTTTTTGAATTATATTAAATTTGAATAAAGTTTCATGAATATATAAACAAATTTCATATAATAAATGTTATAAATAATAAATGATATTTTATATTTCAGCATATAACAATCTCAAAAATACTGAGATAATAAAGCAATTTCGATATCACGTGTTCGATATCCTAAAGAAATATGTCTCTGAAAAGTATCCTAGGCAGCCGTCTAGAATTTATAAATTGCTACTGAAGCTCCCCTCGATCCGTGGACTGACCGCTTGCTTCATTACTAAGATGAAACTAATTCTTTTTGGTAGTTTATTAGTTGACAATTTACAGCAATCTCCGCTTTCAGAAACCAATTCTGGAGAAGTCGAAAATCATTCAAGACCAGATGTACTCTATCCTTTATTTGCAGAAATGATGAAGCATAAAGATTACCCTTATTTATAATGTTTCTAGTTGATGTATTCAACCAATGTATCTACTAAGTAGAAGTCAGTCTTTTATGACATAAAAGAACATTGTACTTTGCCCCTCGCGGCAATGTAGCGATAGTTTTCCGGTGTCATTCTCTCTTCAGGTTCATTCTAGACTTATCGGTGATTTTTTTTGTATTATTTATTTACTGGTGGGTTTTCAGTGAGTATAGATAATTGTTATATTATTTCTTTATGTTTTCTATTTAAATAAGTATCACAATTGATTATTGTTGTGGAAGTTATTTATTATAATTGCTTTATTTGTAAAAAAAATATTGATTTATTTTGAATGATAAATATGTTTATTTGTCCAATTGCCGCTCCAAAAAGGAGTGGTTAATTTGCGATGGTGTTTGAAGAACTCAGGAATGTTTACAGATGGTAAAGAGACTTAGGGAAATACTGATCTATTTATATTTATTCGATTATTATTATTATTATTATTATACTATTACTCAACTCAAATACTGATTGTTAGAATCTGAAAGAAGTGTCCGTTTCAGATGAGATTGTTTTCAAAAAACATTTTCTGTCTCAAAAGATATGGAACTGTTTGGTGTTTACATTGTGGGAGTGTTTCACAAAACTGTACGACCAGTTCCGATGAAAGATAAATTGGTTTTAATGAAAAGAGTAATTATTATTAATCTATATCGATCATCTTCCAAATCTACCAAAACTCAGAACTTTATTTTTACTTTTATAATCGAATGTGAATTTATAAAGATTTTTTTAATGTTGTACCTAGTCAGTTTTATTTTATTCTTTATATATCTTCTGGAAGTGATTTATTTGGACCCTGTCGTATTCGACTGAGTTATTGAATTTGCTATTAAAATAGTGTTTCTGTAGAAATATCTCACTGGAAAAAGTAATGAAATAAATTAATTAGACACTACTGTTGTATAATATATTTATTTATTATGTTATTCTGGAAGGTGTTAAGTTCTATTATTAATCATTTTAAAAAAATAAAAGAATGAGAAGAAACTCCTGTATCTGGTAGCCATTATATAAATTTATTTATCAGTGGTGGTGCTTAATATTAAGAACATTGAGACAAGTCTCGTTAGAATTTTTATTACTATCATATTTAGAGTCATTATGACTCTCGTAAGATAAATCACCATTTGACTTTGTTCTAATTGGTTTTATTATTTCTATTTTTAATCATGATTATTAGAACAATTTTTCTAAATCTTAAATATTTAATTTTTAAAAATAATAATTTTAACCATTTCTTAATAAAAACCCAAAATAATAAAAAATGTTATCAAATTATTGAAATTGAATTTAATTTAAATTTTATTAAAAATATTAAACTTAATTTTAATTGTTAATTTAAAAAATATAATCTCATTAAATTATTATTTTAATTATGTTCGAATAGTCATTCACTTTAAATTCCAAAAAAAATATCAATTTTCTTCTTGGTGGGGAATCACCCTTCTAAGTTCAACCGCATCACATACATACAACATCAATACATTCAAACAATTTCAAATATTCCTCACACTTATGATGAAGAGAAAAATTTTGTTTGATTTTTTATCGGGACGCCCTCATTTTGTTTCTTAATCTATAAAAATGAAACTGTTAAAAATTACCACCAAGCAAAGTTAATTTTACCATGGTCATTTCGAATCCTGAGACAAAAATACGAAGAAATATTTATGATGATAGATCTGGCGCAACGCAGTTGCAGCACCTTGATGCCAGGGGAGGGTCTCCGGGTAGAGCGGAGAATTTAAGAATATCTTTAATTTATCTGATTGACAGAAATATTAACAGATTGTCGAAAAATCGTATTCCTGTTCAAATGTGTCATTGACACAGTCCTTGATCGTGATCATCATAATATATATGAGGATTGGCACTCGAATCGAAGAAAGAACACGCAGTGCTAAGCCGTGGATAAGCTGTTTGGGCTTCTTGAGAGGCAGCTTGAACGTAGAAAATGAAGGCAAAGAAAATCTCGCTTGGTTTTCTTTAATACAGCATTCTTCATGAGATATAGAAACAAATCTACACAATCCTTTCCATTTATCGACCATTATAATAATTCTGTTCATTGCTTCTAATTTCGATGAGTCTTTATTACTTTTAAGCATCATTTTCAAATCATTTGGTAAATTTAAACCGAAACTTTAAAATTCATTGCAAAATTTAATATTTTCATAAACATTTTCGATATGATTTCTACTGAGATCGAGCTCAACCAAGTGATTAAAGTTGACAATGTGCTATAACTCGTCGTCGTTCAGAATGAACACTTGGATCTTTGACAATTTAAAAAATTTTTAGGAAGGTCTTTAATTTGATTTACATCTAAAAACCACTCTCTTCAGGGACATGTAACAGATTGGAATGACATATGTCGATAGCTTTAATTCGACTGCCACAAGTCGTAAGAAAAGGAAAACACTTTTTCATAAATAAATCGAAATGTTTGAAAAATTAATAAAAAATTCAAATTATTCGCCCCTAATATTCCCCAATGTATTTATTTTTAGCACGAATCGACACATTTTCATTTTAAAAATTCTGATTGTGAAACAAAATTTCAAGTGACAAAATCTTCAATTTCTTCGACGAAAAAATTTGCACAAATCGATCTATATTTTTTTTAATTTCGTTGACAATGACAACTTTTGAAAATTCAATAACATTAATCATTTAGTTTTATAAATAAACATAATAATGATTGCCGCCCACATAAAAAGCAAGCAAAAAATGATCACAATTCAAGCAGCCGGCCAATCAAAAAAGGCGATTCAAATAAATTTCATTCTTTATACCACTACGTTGTGGCAGGTTAATTCCAAAATTTTATTTTATTTGGCAACAATTGCCATATTTTGTAAATAATATTTTTTTTATTTAAATTCCTGGATTGCGTGTTAACAAATATAAACATCGTCACGTACTTATTTGCCACGGAAAAGAATTTCTCGATTGACTTTCGAATTTCATCATTTCGGGGGAAAGGATTCACATCATAATCTGCCTTAGGTTTCTGAAGAACGTTTTTAAAAATTCATTTGAAACGTTTGATTTTTTTTAAATTTTCCATTATTTAAGTATTCGTTACTTTGGAAAACATTTTCATAATTAAAATGCGCTAATATAAGGTCACCCGAATCACCGATTTTAAATGGTATTTTATCACTATTAATTACCGTTAAGGTTAATTATGAATTAAAGTTATGTCTCGACACAAGTTATTTTTATCTGACTGACATGTTATGTCTAATAACTTTATGAGAAAAAATAAAATTTTTGGTGGGTCATATGTATTCATTTCAATCTCACTCTCCAAACTCTGAATCTGAGTGTTGTCCTCTTTCATCTGCGCCTCATTTTCCGATTTCATTTTATTCATCTGAATCTGATTCTATTTTGACATTTCATCAAAATCCTCCTTCAAATAGTCGTAATTCTTTTGCATTTTTGCTTTATCGAAAGTCCATTTCGATTCCATTTTTCTTCATTATATCTAAAATAGCACATTTCTCATTATACATTATTCCTATATTGTTAAGAACACTTATTGGATTTTTAATACATTTATTTGTATCACAACTTGAATCGCCACTAGGTCAATTCTCCATAAAAATTTTGTAGCTAGTCATCGTTCTTGATTGGTAATTTTAATTCTATTTTTAAACATCTTATTATTTAAACAAATTTAAATTACAATTCATTTACTATTCGATTTCAAAATAATTTATAATAGAAATTTAAAAGAAATAATTCTAATTATTTTAAAAAAATATTTTAAATGTATTATTTATGATATATTAATTTAATTTTTAAGTTATTTTAATTTTAAAATTGAATAAATAATTCGATGACTTAAAATATTTAAAATATTAATCTTCAATCTAGGTGGGAGAAACACAATCCTAAACTACATACCAAACAACATACAATAAGCACCATTCAAAATATTCCTCGCTGTTATCTTTCGACTCTTTCCTCAATGACACTATTAATTTCTTTTCAAAATGGATTTCTAATTTGAGAGAACTTATTCGGAATCAGTATTGTTCTTCGATTTCCTGGGTGTCTTTGAATGAATTTATATCAAGAACCACATGTAGAGCATCATTACCAACCCCACTGCCGACAGACAAACTGTAGTTTAACCCTAACAAACAGATCACTATACATATCTATATTTATATTAAATTATTATATATTTCTTATTATTTTAATCTTAGTTTTTACGTATCGGTTTCTTTTTCCTCTTACAACACCATAGGATTTTTCATTATGCAGTCACCGTGGTGGGAGGAACAATATATCATATTTTAAGCTTTTGTCACTTTTATGGTTTTCGTTTGGTTTACTTTCATGTTATTTAAAAAAAAGAAAAAAACAGAATGTTAAATCACTCATAATCGATGAGGAATAACCAAAATCGAAACGCTGATGTTTTTGAGTCAAGATTGTAATGGAAATTGTAGGGGTTCTTTTTGGTGATCTTTAAATTTTTAATATTTTTAAATTTTCGATATTTTTAAAAAATCATATTTATATTTTAAATAAATCAAAAATAATATTAAAAATTTTATTAATTTGAAAATAATTAATTGTTATAAATAATCTGTAAAAT
>MQRK01126735.1:0-16008 GCA_001938485.1 Girardia tigrina
GGACAGGAAAACTTGAATTTCTCTAATGAAACATTGGGGCTTTTGTTCCACGAAATCGATGATTTTCTCTCCAATTTCCTCTGTAATCTTAGGCTTCCTGTAGCCTCCACGTCTTCCAGTGGTTATTTGACCCCATCTATGGTATCTAGAAATGATACAAGTGGCGGCCGATTTACCTATCTGCAATTGTCGAACAAGAAGAAAATAATCTTCTCTCCTCTTAAATGCATCCATAATGCGTTCTTTATCAATTGTTGCAATTCTAAAATTATATAAATATCAGGATAAAAAATTAAAAGATTTTACGAATTCGGTTCATTCTTTTTGAATTATTGGTTAAAGGCTTAATATTTTCTTCATTGTGACCTACAGCGGGTATTGTTTCCCCACTAAAATTACTTGATATTGACTCCGAGTCCGACATTTAGATTTTTTTAAATATTTATGGAAATGTTTTTTTATTATTAAATGGACATTTTATTATTAAATTTAACATAAAATCATGTGTATTTATGGTTTTGTATGTGTGTATTTGTGTGTCGAGTATGTGTGTTTTGGAGCACAACATGTTTTTCTATAGTTAAGCTTATTATAAACTGGATGTTTTTATTATTTACATGGACATCGTGCCTTTATTTTCTGTCATTTCATTGGCTAATCCTTTTATTTTTAGATATTATAAATTATTATGAAGTGGACATCTCATATTATTAAATGGGTTTACCAGTAATTACTTGAAGTCAATATTTATTGATTTTTGTTTGTTAAGAAGTTAATTCAATTTAATTGTCAGGGTGTAAAAATCTAACATTGAAGAGGAAAATCATCTTCTGAAACCCGGTTTAGTATTCACAATCAATTCGATCGAGTAAGGTTCTTGGTCATTAGCTGCATTGTAAAAATAGAATCTCCTGTGTTTCAAAGGTTGAAATTTTTGTTTCACAGACAGGCTTTAATTCATATTATAAGCAACATTTCTGTGAATTATTAACGATAAGACAATACAATTCATTATTTAATATTCAAAATGGGAAAATTAAGGTTGTTTCAATTATTAAAATATTTAATTAAATAATAAAATATTTGACATTAATATCCAATGAAATCTTGAAAAAATAGGTATGAGATTTTAAATCTTCTATTCAAACTAAAATTCATGTATTTTACAAATTAAATAATTGCTGACTGTGGGAGTACGAAACTTCAAAACATATTGAATAATTAATTCCTTTAAAAAAGAAAATGTTTAATTTAATGTTTTATTTTGTTTATGAATAACAAATTGGTAATATTTGAAATAGTTGGTGTTTGATTTTTGCTGAATGTCATTACATCACAGCCGTCGTTCACAGAATTGATTACGTCATTTTGTAAATTGTTTATGTCATTAAATTGGATTTTATAGTTAATATTTTTTCTTGTTTGTTTTATTTTGTAAAATAATGCATTGTAAAAAGCTTTAGAAATGAATATTAAAATGTTTTTTCCATAAATAGAGGAGCAATAATTTCTGTCAATCAAAACCGCAATTTGCAGAGATATTCTGGAAGACGAATATTATTTGTTTTTATTGACAACATTAGTTTTTAGCATAATCATGAAGGAAAAGTTATTTTTTTGTTAAGTATTTATTGATTCATTATATATACGGGGGGGCAATAAAGTCACTAAATAGTTAGAATAATTATATCTACAATATATCTACAGTATATCTACAATACTATTAACAGTAACAACGGCAATGTAACGGTAACACAGTAACTGATTGTAATGGTCGAATTACAAACAATTTGCTTGGACGCATTCCTCGCAGCGTAAAACGACACTTCTACAGATTGTACAAGTGAAACTATTCTAAGTGTTAACATTACTACTTTTAATTGTATTCGAACTGTATAGTGACTTTATGAGTCTCTGTATCTATAAAAGAATAATATTGGTATCATTCAATTTAATAAAATTGAAATAAATTTGTTGTAATAGACTTTCCTTATCAATACAATTTGATAATATTTTTGTTAATAAATAAATAATTAAAGACAAATAATGATCAATGAAAATTGAAACATGTACTAAGATATTTTTTACTATCTGTTTTATCAAAACATTATTTAAAAAATATCATAATAATTTATTAGTTTATTAGGTTGTTGCAAAAGTAATGCAGGTTTTTGGACCTAAACTTTAAACACATGTCGAAGTAAATGTTGCTAAAATCACGTTTTGCAATTAAAATTGAAAATATTAACAAAAGAATCATTAATAGTTTTAGATTAATATATCTGAAAGAGGATAAATTAAGCTTTCGAATGACTCATAACATCATACATGCTTTAGTCGAATAACATTGCGGTAAATACAAAAAAAACTTCAAAAACCTGAATTCCTTTTGCACCAATCTAATACAACTACACATTCTGATACTCATAAAACAATATCTAATTCAGATTCATGTGTTTACATTTGAGGAAACTCAGTTCAAAAAATATTACTTTTCCAATCCTCTTTTGCACACAGGAATGTAGATTTTATTAGTCCATATTGTTTTTTGTACAAGTTTAATTCAGGTACAAAAATCTATTTCATTAACCAATCTTTGTGTAAAATGTTATAAAATTGAATTACAAATAATTTCTGTTAAAGAAATTTCAAGTATTCCATTTACGATTTTCTGTTACAAGAATGAGTTTTCCCCAAATTAATTTACATATATTGAAATAGGAGATCTCTATTTGCATTTCCTAACATTTTCAGATAGATTTGCTTCACATAAGTCAATAAACATTTCTCTATATATTTAGCTGCTTTGTCATATTCGTTTATTTAATTTTATTACTCATTCTTTTTGTGATAAATTCGGTGAAATGGCTGTGACTATTTGGTTAATTGGAGTTTAATGAAAGTCGCGTTTTTAGACATTGCTTTTTTAATATAACCAGGTTCGTAAAATTGTTTCTTAACAATGATTATTCATTAAAATTAGATATAAAATTAGAATAGAAAATTCGGCTATATAAATTGGATTTTAGAAAAATTATAATTCAAGTCAGAAGTGATATTCTTAGTATGGTCATTGTGAGGACCATTTTCGAATTGGGTTTATTGTATATTGTGTTTGGTACATTGGTTTTAGACTTGAGTTTCTCCTACCCAGGTGGAAGATTGATATTATGAATGTTTTGGACCTTCGGATTATTCAGACAATTTTGAAATGTAAATAACAACGTTAAAATTAAATTAATATATTTTAATCAAAATATACAATAATATTTTAATCAAAATATTTTAAATATATTTAAAGTGATTTAAAATATTTTAATAGTATTGTTTGAGATTCAAAAATTATATATATATATTATATATATATATATCGTTATTATTATCGATATTTATTTATGTTATCATTCAATTTAATAAAATTGAAATAAAATTTTTGTAATAGATTTTCCTTATCAATACAAATAATGATCAATGAAAATTGAAATATGTACTAAGATATTTTTTACAATTTGTTTTGAGGTATACATCACTATATTCCCCAAGTGTTTGGCATTTGAAAGCTTGCCAGACATTTTGTGCATGTTGATAATCAGCATCACTAATGTCGGTGTCATTAAACTTGTTGTAAAATGTTTCTTTTGCTGTCAATGTTGTTTCATCCAGCGATCTCCATGATGTTATGCAGTCATAGGGGAATAATCATATCCTTTTGACCAAGTCAAATGTATTTGGGAAGAACTTTAGTTTCCTTCAGTTCATCTGCTGGTAGATTCTTGACAAGGCTGTCCAGCGATGATGACATGAACCGGAAACTATCGATGAATCGGAACTTAATTCTTCACACATGCTTGGTAAATGTGATGTATTTTTCCTCGCTATTTGGAATAACATCTATATTCCCTTTGATTTTTCCCAGTTCTATTACTATGAAATGGGAGTCATATTCACTAAGATTGTGGAATACAACATGAATATTTGTAGATGTTTTACATCTCAAATTGCAGTTATTACATGCTGCTCCTCGATATTTTCAAGTAAAATGACAATGGTCTTTGACTTTGTGATTGTCATCTGTGAATGGCTTTTCACACATGTAACATTGTGTTGCCTTGCTCCATTCACATTTTTTTGCTATGTCATCACCATATCTAGCTTGTGTTGTTTCAACATGTCTTCAATTGTGTAGGCATAAGTCTCCATACGTTGCATAAGATGTTCCGCTGCATCTGGACCTCTGTATAGGAATGGCTACTTGTCAATACCCAATGCATTCATACAGTATGATAATAGCTCATGATACTAGTATCCTGTCGTACTGCTACGTTGCGGATCCGGATTGCACGTTTGGATTGGGCTTAGAATGGCTTCAATGTCACAATATATGATAATGGGCACTTTCTACATCTTTTCATATTCTTTGAATTCGATATAATCTTCCTTGAGAAATTCTGCTCTGATACAATGATTGTTATTGGAGTAGGCTTTGTGCTCCTCCAAATTGATTGTTGCATCTTCACCATTGAAATGCGTAAAGCATCATTTACAAATCTCCTTCCTTCCATTATGTTTTGATATTTGCGACCTTAAGAGACGCTCAAAGTTCTTGATCTAGATGAAATTATTCAGATGAAAATATTCAGATAGAAAATCAAAATGTGCATCAAACACATGATATCGATTTTTGACAGTAGCACTTCTAAAAAAAATTATGTATTGCTTTTTGCACTTTTGCACATGGGCAGCTTAAAAAGAACTGTGCTAGCACATAAAAAATGTGCGGCACAATGTGCACTATCGATTAGCACATTTTTCTTCGGTTGCTACTGAAAGGGTCACGGTTGCTATGGATACGGTTACCGTTACCATGGTTACAACCGCCTTGAATCACTGTATCCATTGCTAATGAAAAATGTCCCTTGGTTACCGTTGCTAAGATAACCAAAACCGTTGCTATAGATATTATGATCTTGGTTACCGTTTTTAGGGTGATCGGAATCGATGCTATGGTAACCGCAACCTTGGAAACGACCTCTCCACGTTTGGTAACCTATACTTGTTCCTATGGCAACCGGTAACTCCTCGCAATGCTATGAGATTTCGACATCCCCTCGAAATCTTTTAATCTTTAGCTAATGCTAGCAATTTGAACTAGAAATTATTTCTCTTTAATTTTTCTTTCATCCTCACAGCAGCCATCTAGTATTTCTTCATTGTTAGAAGACTTCGAGACTATCATAATATTTATTCAAAGACAATATAATCTTCCTAAAGAAACTAAAATGAGGAATATCATCAGTATATATATATATATATATTGATTAATTCTGTCATCAATCTGGGTCAAACATAAAGTAATTCATTTCACCATACACACTATTTCGGCCGTGACCTATTACATAACAATACAGAGATCACACCTAGAACATTCCATACATACGCAACATACATTTATTAGTTTTGATTATAATTCTCCTCACAGTCATCATATTTTATATGAAACAAGGTAATATACTAATCAAAGTGAAAATGGATTATGTTTTTTAATGATTTATTCATATTTATTCGACCATTTAATAAAAATGAATATATGAAATAAAGGCAAATAAAAATCAGATGTATATATAAATAATATCGTGATATGGTATCTCTGAGGAAAATTTTGAATGGTGTTTATTGTATGTTGTTTTAGGATTGTGTTTTTCCCACCCAGATGAAAGATTGATATTTTAAATATTTTAAAACTTCGAAGTTTTTATTCAATTTTAAAATTTAAATAACTAACTTTAAAATTAAATTATTATATCATAAATAATACATCCGAAATATTTTTTTAAAATAATTAAAATTATTTTTGTAATTGATATTATAAATTATTTTTAAATTGAATTGTAAATAAATTGTAATTTAAATTTGTTTAAATAATAAGTCATTTAGAAATATAATTAAATTTTCCAATCAAGAACTTGGTACGCAAGTTTTATGGAGAATTGTCTTAGTGACGATTCAAGTTGTGATACAAATAAATATATTGAAAATCATATAAATATAAATAGTGTTCTATATAGTACCAATGATGTGGTTGTGACCAAATCATCTCTAATGATTGTCTGATTAGAAAATATTTTCTGCATTTTTTGAATTATATTAAATTTGAATAAAGTTTCATGAATATATAAACAAATTTCATATAATAAATGTTATAAATAATAAATGATATTTTATATTTCAGCATATAACAATCTCAAAAATACTGAGATAATAAAGCAATTTCGATATCACGTGTTCGATATCCTAAAGAAATATGTCTCTGAAAAGTATCCTAGGCAGCCGTCTAGAATTTATAAATTGCTACTGAAGCTCCCCTCGATCCGTGGACTGACCGCTTGCTTCATTACTAAGATGAAACTAATTCTTTTTGGTAGTTTATTAGTTGACAATTTACAGCAATCTCCGCTTTCAGAAACCAATTCTGGAGAAGTCGAAAATCATTCAAGACCAGATGTACTCTATCCTTTATTTGCAGAAATGATGAAGCATAAAGATTACCCTTATTTATAATGTTTCTAGTTGATGTATTCAACCAATGTATCTACTAAGTAGAAGTCAGTCTTTTATGACATAAAAGAACATTGTACTTTGCCCCTCGCGGCAATGTAGCGATAGTTTTCCGGTGTCATTCTCTCTTCAGGTTCATTCTAGACTTATCGGTGATTTTTTTTGTATTATTTATTTACTGGTGGGTTTTCAGTGAGTATAGATAATTGTTATATTATTTCTTTATGTTTTCTATTTAAATAAGTATCACAATTGATTATTGTTGTGGAAGTTATTTATTATAATTGCTTTATTTGTAAAAAAAATATTGATTTATTTTGAATGATAAATATGTTTATTTGTCCAATTGCCGCTCCAAAAAGGAGTGGTTAATTTGCGATGGTGTTTGAAGAACTCAGGAATGTTTACAGATGGTAAAGAGACTTAGGGAAATACTGATCTATTTATATTTATTCGATTATTATTATTATTATTATTATACTATTACTCAACTCAAATACTGATTGTTAGAATCTGAAAGAAGTGTCCGTTTCAGATGAGATTGTTTTCAAAAAACATTTTCTGTCTCAAAAGATATGGAACTGTTTGGTGTTTACATTGTGGGAGTGTTTCACAAAACTGTACGACCAGTTCCGATGAAAGATAAATTGGTTTTAATGAAAAGAGTAATTATTATTAATCTATATCGATCATCTTCCAAATCTACCAAAACTCAGAACTTTATTTTTACTTTTATAATCGAATGTGAATTTATAAAGATTTTTTTAATGTTGTACCTAGTCAGTTTTATTTTATTCTTTATATATCTTCTGGAAGTGATTTATTTGGACCCTGTCGTATTCGACTGAGTTATTGAATTTGCTATTAAAATAGTGTTTCTGTAGAAATATCTCACTGAAAAAAGTAATGAAATAAATTAATTAGACACTACTGTTGTATAATATATTTATTTATTATGTTATTCTGGAAGATGTTAAGTTCTATTATTAATCATTTTAAAAAAATAAAAGAATGAGAAGAAACTCCTGTATCTGGTAGCCATTATATATTTTTTTTATCAGTGGTGGTGCTTAATATCAAGAACATTGAGACAAGTCTCATTAGAATTTTTATTACAATCATATTTAGTGTCATTATGACTCTCGTAAGATCTTTCACTGTTTGACATTGATCTCATTGGTTTTGTAATTTCTATTTTTAATCATGATTATTTGAACAATTTTTCTAAATATTTTTAAATATTTAATTTTTAAAAATATTAATTAAAAATAATAATTTTAACCATTTCTTAATAAAAACCCAAAATAATAAAAAAATGTTATCAATTTATTGAAATTGAATTGAATTTAAATTTTATTAAAAAGATTAAACTTAATTTTAATTGTTAATTTAAAAAAATATAATCCCATCAAATTATTATTTTAATTATGTTCGAATAGTCAATCACTTTAAATTTAAAAAAAACCAATTTTCATCTGGGTGGGGAATCACCCTTCTAAGTTCAACAGCATCACATACATACAACATCAATACATTCAAACAATTTCAAATATTCCTCACACTTATGATGAAGAAAAAAATTTTGTTTGATTTTTTATCGGGACGCCCTCATTTTGTTTCTTAATCTATAAAAATGAAACTGTTAAAAATTACCACCAAGCAAAGTAAATTTTACCATGGTCATTTCGAATCCTGATACAAAAATACGAAGAAATATTTATGATCTGGCACAACGCAGTTGCAGCACCGTGATGCCAGGGGAGGGTCTCCGGGTAGAGGGGAGAATTTAAGAATACCTTTAATTTATCTGATTGAAAGAAATATTAACAGATTGTCGAAAAATCGTATTCCTGTTCAAATGTGTCGTTGACACAGTCCTTGATCGTGATCATCATAATATGTGTGGTGATTGCACTCGAATCGAAGAAAGAACACGCAGTGCCAAGCCGTGGATAAGCTGTTTGGGCTTCTTGAGAGGCAGTTGGAACGTAGAGAAAGAAGGCAAAGCAAAATCTCGCTTGGTTTTCTTTAATACAGCATTCTTCATGAGAGATAGAAACAAATCTGTACAGTCCTTTCCATTTATCGACCATTATAATAATTATTTTCATTGCTTCTAATTTCGATTACTTTTAAGCATCATTTTCAAATCATTCGGCAAATTTAAACCGAAACTTTGCAATTCATTACAAAATTTAATATTTTCATAAACATTTTCGTTATGATTTCTACTGAGATCGAGCTCAACCAAGTGATTAAAGTTGACAATGTGTTATAACTCGTCGTCGTTCAGAGTGAACACTTGGATCTTTGACAATTTAAAATTTTTTTAGGAAGGTCTTTAATTTGATTTACATCTAAAAACCACTCTTCAATCGATCGAACATTTTTAATCATTTCATCAGGGACATGTAACAGATTGGAATGACATATGTCGATAGCTTTAATTTGACTGCCACAAGTCGTAAGAAAAGGAAAACACTTTCATAAATAAATCGAATTGTTTGAAAAATTAATAAAAAATTCAAATTATTCAACCCTAATATTCACCAATGTATTTATTTTTTAGCACGAATCGACACATTTTCATTTTGCAAATTCTGATTGTGAAAAAAAATTTCAAGTGACAAAATCTTCAATTTCTTCGACGAAAAAAATTACACAAATCGATTTATATTTTTTTTTAATTTCGTTGACAATGACAACTTTTGAAAATTCAATAACATTAATCATTTAGTTTTATAAATAAACATAATAATGATGGCCGCCCACATAAAAAAACAAGCAAGAATGATCACAATCAAGCAGCCGGCCAATCAGAAAAGGCGATTCAAACAAATTTCATTCTTTATACCACTACGTTGTGGTAGGTTAATTCCAAAATTTTATTTTATTTGGACAATTGCCATTTTTTGTAAATAATATTTTTTTTATTTAAATTCCTGGATTACATGTTAACAAATATAAACATCGTCACATGTAATTATTTGCCACGGAAAAGAATTTCTCGATTGACTTTCGAATTTCATCATTTCGGGGGAAAGGATCCACATCATAAGTTGCCTTAGGTTTCTGAAGAACGTTTTTAAAAATTTATTTGAAACGTTTGATTTTTTTTAAATTTTCCATTATTTAAGTCTTCATTACTTTGGAAAACATTTTCATAATTAAAATGCGCTAATATAAGGTCACCCGAATCACCGATTTTAAAAGGTATTTTATCACTATTAATTACAGTTAAGGTTATTTATGAATTAAAGTTATGTCTCGACACAAGTTATTTTTATCTGACTGACATGTTATGTCTAATAGCTTTATAAGAAAAAATAAAATTTTTGGTGCGTCATATGTATTCATTTCAATCTCACTCTCCAAACTCTGAATCTGAGTGTTGTCCTCTTTCATCTGCGCCTCATTTTCTTATTTCATTTTATTCAACTGAATCTGATTCTGTTTTGACATTTCATCAAAATCCTCCTTCAAATAGTCGTAATTCTTTTGCATTTTTGCTTTATCGGAAGTCCATTTCGATTCCTTTTTTCTTCATTATATCTAAAAGAGCAAATTTCTCATTATACATTATTCCTATATTGTTAAGAACACATTGGATTTTTAATACATTTATTTGTATCACAACTTGAATCACCACTATGTCAATTCTCCATAAAAATTTCATAGCTAGTCATCGTTCTTGATTGGTAATTTTAATTCTATTTTTAAACGTCTTATTATTTAAACAAATTTAAATTACAATTCATTTACTATTCGATTTCAAAATAATTTATAATAGAAATTAAAAAAAATAATTTTAATTATTTTAAAAAATATTTTAGATGTATTATATATATAAAGATATATAAAATTGAATAAATAATTCGACGACTTAAAATATTTAAAATATCAATCTTCCATCTGGGTGGGAGAAACACAATCCTAAACAACATACCAAACAACATGCAATAAGCACCATTCAAAATATTCCTCACAGTTATCTTTCGACTCTTTCCTCAATGACACTATTAATTTCTTTTCAAAATGGATTTCTAATTTGAGAGAACTTATTCGGAATTAGTATTGTACTTCAATTGCCTGGGTGTCTTTGAATGAATTTATATCATGAACCACATGTAGAGCATCATTACCAACCCCATTGCCGCCAGACAAAACTGTAGTTTAACCCTAACAAACAGATCACTATACATATCTATATTTATATTAAATTATTATATATTTCTTATTATTTTAATCTTAGTTTTTACGTATCGGTGTTTCTTTTTCCTCTTACAATACCAGAGGATTTTTCATTATGCAGTCACCGTGGTGGGAGGAACAATATGTCATATTTTAAGCTTTTGTCACTTTTATGGCTTTCGTTTGATTTACTTCCATGTTATTTAAAAAAAAGAAAAAACAGAATGCTAAATCACTCCAAATCGATGAAGAATAACTAAAATCGAAACGCTGATGTTTTTGAGTCAAGATTGTAAT
The DNA here is from genome assembly GCA_001938485.1 of Girardia tigrina. Taxonomy (NCBI): domain Eukaryota; kingdom Metazoa; phylum Platyhelminthes; order Tricladida; family Dugesiidae; genus Girardia; species Girardia tigrina. The sequence goes on from MQRK01126735.1 coordinate 11,044, forward strand.
GGAAATTATTTCAGAGAATTTATGTTGATACATCATTTGGAAAATGCCACATAGAATTTCCACCCATTTTCGAAAATTGGTGTTAATAAAGAATTTAAAAAAATAATATATTAAATTTGATAAATATAATTACTTGAATTAAATATATCGATCGGCTGATCCGTAGATCAAAAAAAAATTATTGAATAAAAATTATTTAAACGAATAACAAAATAGCAACCGCGGAGACCACAAAAATATAAACAAAAGAAAGAAAGTGAAAAGGCGCCCAATACAAAAACGCTAATCCAAAACTCTGAGGTATACAAGCTAATATTGTCTTCAGCCACGTCCTGAATAATCCTTGAATAAAAAAAGAAAAAAACAAAGACGATAATTTCTGATACCATATACTGAATCATCTTCCGATCATTTCTGTTAAAATTTTTCTTATCATATCTCTTCAACTATTTTCCGTCAGTCAAAGTGAAAGTATCTGGTCGTATTTTTACTTCACCACGGCAGATAGAAATCCCGAAACAAGTTGCTTTATTAACAATTACAATGTGAACTAAATAAAAATGTACAAAAACTTTAAAAAAAAGAAAGAAGAACGTCATCTTTAATGGTTTTGCATCACTGACGTAATGTGGATGTTATACACGCTAACTCCACAATATTGCAAAGAAAATTCATTTAAACTCAAAATGTAATTATCAAAAACAAAATCAAGAAACTATATTAATAAAAACCAAAAACTAAAAAACTAAATTAACAAATTAAAAAAGAGCATAATCGGTCAAAATGTTCAAATCGGTCAAATGTTCAAAAAGCAAATCCAAAACAAAGAATTTTGTTTTAACACAAATTATATAAATAAAAATTGTACAAATTCAAAACACGAGAATCTTTGTTAACAACGTGGAATATGGATGATCAAACCGATATATTGTGTACAAATATATGCTTGTGGATGGTTTGCGTTCTTATTAAACACAATAATCGAGACGGAGCAATCGGCCTGGTGATCGACTAAAATTACACCTGGGACGATTGAGGTCAAACACAAACCTTTATTGCTTAATTTGCTATATGATTCAGACGTCGACCATCCGGATGATAATGATGATGTCATAGTCAACCAAGACGACAATGTAACGGGTGTGGTTATCCATAACAACACGTCCCATTATAGTGTACTTCTTTTTGTCGGGATATTTCTACAGTGCGTTCCATTTTATAACAGTAAAATGTTATAACATGCACATTTAATAACAGTTTTAATGTACTGTTACATAATATAGATACATTGGGACTTATATAATGTTATATCATAAAATTGAATAACATTCAATTTTATGATATAATTTTATATACTGTCGTTATTTTTGCAATTTTATTTTATTTTCAACCGATTGTTATAACGACATTGGCGACGGCGGTCTTCGAGAGGAGCAACGCCGGAGAACGTGAACCTGTCGTCATTAGGGCCACAATCGTTGATTGTAACTGGGAATTTATTTACAGTAGCAGCATCAATCGATCAATCAGTTGGTGTGCGCACCGAGCGCGCGCAGCGGACCGAAAGCCGGCCCAGTCGGTCCAGGTTAACCGTAGCGACAATCGAGTAGAGCGAGCGATCGATCGACAGGCAGACGACGGACACCCGCACGGACTGGAGGCGCGAGCAAGCAATCCGGTCGTTTCTGGCCGACAAGCGATCGATTGTCGCTATTAGAAGCCGGCGGCAATGACGATGGCGGAGGAGCAGCGGGAGAACTGATCAATTCTCGTCCTCGTCGTCGTCGTCACTAATCTCGATGATCGACGATTTCTCGGATCGATCGCTGTGATTATTGATCCTATCGAACGATTGATCGCCGTCGATTATCGATTGATAGAGCGTCGATTAATCGATTATATTGTTGCGACTATCGATTAAAGGCGGCGGCGGCGGCAGTGGTATTTTATCGTCGTCATCCGATAACATATCGATCGTCTCTCTCGATCAAATCAATAATCGATCAATTAATCGACTAGTAATCGAATCGACACGCGGGTTGAACGATTTTAAACGGCGTCAGGAAGACAGTCTCCAAATTCGATATCGCGTCAATCGAATATCGATAATTATCGATCGATTTTCCCACAACCGATCGATATTTGTCGATTTTCGTTGATATAATCTTGTCCTTTATTGTACGCCGATACAATTCTCTCTTTGTCATTCTTAGAAACTCTGAAAATGAGGAAATAAATCAAGTAAAAAGTTTAAACATCTTACAATTTTCGTTTGTTTTTAGCATGAATGTCATGAGAAACATCCATTGCTGGGTCAGTATTATTGTCTGACGCCGAAGAAATGCTTTCCAATTCATAATTCATTTTTTTAACTTTTCTGAGATACTGTTGTTAAAAGAGCCTTAAATTGTTAAATGAGCATAAAATGATGTGTGTTTTGATGTTTGTATGTATGTATATATGTATGTATTTGTGTGTAGATGCTTGTGGGAGTGTGTGTAACTTAAATTCCTGTAGTAAATGTTATTGTTAAAAGATCTTCAACTATTATTTCATTGGATAATTATATTCAACCAATTTTTTTAAGGTTAGAATTTCGTATCCTGCTGTTGTTTAATGAAACGCACTGTACCAATGTTGCTTGACAGCTAATAACAGATATTGCTTCGGCCTCTCATCGGTACTGTGCATCTTGTTGAATTCTTGACTCAGTGATACACTAATTTTTGCGATATAATTGACAACTCTCAAGCTGTTGATAACTGATCTTTCAAAATTGTATGATTCATCCACTTCTTTTTTAAAAATTCGCAAGGAAGTCCTGTGATGGTGAAGAATCTGTGAGTATTTGAAGAGACAAAATCTTCCAAATATTTTAAAGGCTTTGTTGGAACTAAACTTGAATCATCTGTGGAAAGATCACTATTTCAATATCGCTGAAACATTATTGATTGTTTTAGTCTGTTAGGATTGAGCGATTTAGTCGAGAAGATTCCGCACTATTAACTGCGGAATGAGCTTTCAAATTCTTTTTGTGAAGTTACGGGAAGAATCTTTTTTAAAATTGGATGGTTAAAAATACCAACTCCGGAAACTGTGGCTCTTAGAGAACAGTCAGGTGTTTTATGAGACCGTAGTTTAGTGCAGTAGTTGAAAACAGTACAGTACATTCATTCTAATTCCCTTAGTATACAGCCACCCTCGTTTTCCGCCTATTATTCTTCCCGCACCAAAGGTGGCGGGAGAACGAGGTTTGACTGTATCTAAGTGCCAAATAAGGTTATTTCTGATATCTTTTTTTATTATCATCTATTATAACAATGAATAAATTTGAAATGTTCTGCATTTAAATAACTTTTTTATTTAAAAATATTTTATCATATTGTAAAAACACTTTGTGAGATATAAATTAATAATTGTAAATATTAAATGTAAACTAACTTAATAATTATTTTTTATAACATATGGTTCAAAACATTCAAATAATTAACTCTCCAATGTAAATAAATATGATTTATTAAAATACCAATTGTTTAAATAATTGGATTATCAGGTGTATATTTTGAATAATTAAATATACTTTTAGAATATAATTTTGCGTTATTATTTTCCCTATTACACTTGTTGTTTTAACGTAACAAAATTATAACCTCGGTTGCTTTAATATTATATTTCGCTCGTTTTCACGCTTTTCTACTAGGGTAATTATTTCGTACACGCTATTTTAGTATAGATTTAGTATATATCTTTTATATTTCTATATTTTTAGTACCAGCCATCATGCCACGTGGTAAACGATTGACTGAGTATGGAAAAGGGCATTGCGTATGGAAAAGCTGTTAAAAAAGATATAACCAGACGAATTTCCAGATCAGATCGAGTTGTGCGCAACTATTTGAGAAATCCTCAGTAGTATTGTGTGAAAAAACACACGGGCAAAAGAGAAAGCTCTCATTGCATGCTCAGCGGCGAGTAGTTGATGCAGCATCAAACACGTCTAAGGGTTGTTTAGAACTTAAAAAGGACCTGAACCTGGATGTCTCTCATATGACCATCTGGAGTACACTTAAGCACAATCCAAACATCATTAGGTAAAAGATGAAACCTGTTCCTTATTTAAAGGATCGCGATAAAGCAGCCAGATTTGATTTTTGTCGAAAAAAATGGGTCGCTATTAGGCTAAAGTAAGTTTTTTCATGATTTTCAGACTTTCATGCTAATTCATGTAGTCCTCTCATATTTTTATCTTGCTAGGTGATATTTTAGACAAAAAATTCAACTTTGACGGTTCTGAACAGGTGAATAGGTATAGGTGTATAGGTATTGGAACCCAAGTTTTTTTCTTGCAGAAATTTTGAAGGCGGCAGTGTGATGGTATGGGGAGCCAAATGGATAGTGAGGCATATTAGCGCGTACTCCAAGAAAGCCTCCTCCCATTTATTCGGCGGGCAATGATTTTCCAACAAGACAATGTCAGCGTCCATTGCAATAGAAGTACCAAAGCTTGGTTCTTGGAGAAAAATATTGCCGTGTTGGACTGGTCAACTTGTTTGCCGGACTTCATCTGCATAGAGAACCTGTAGGGAATCTTAGTCCATCGAATTAATGACCATAATCGATAGTATTATGCAGTCGCTGAGTTGAAAGCAGCAATTCTTCATGCATGGGATAAAATAAGTGTACAGACTCTTTTCAATTTAGTTTATTCGATATGTTGTGGTTGTGTGTTGTTTAAAAACATGTGAACATATCTTGGGTAACTGAGTCGTTTGGCTTTGAGCCCCCAGGTTATCGGTAACCAACCATAAAACACTATCATATACTGGTGGACACATTACTTCTCGAATTTTATTTTTATATGTATTTTTTAATTTATGTAATATATTCAGTTGCCTATTAGTTGTTAATATACTTTGAATTTAATCTACATAAAAGTGCTATAAAAACATTATATTAATCATTATT
>MQRK01126772.1:0-11381 GCA_001938485.1 Girardia tigrina
AAAAAAACAATAATACCACTTAAAATTACTAAAATATGTTTTCTCTTTAAGACTGAAAATCAATATTTGAATTTTGAAAAACTTTCCCATTTTTTCTGATTGGTTATTTAGGAAATTTTGAAAAAAAATCCAAACTTTTTTTTGGGTTGCGTGTCAAAACTCATTTGTTTTCTTTTTCAGAAACATGAAATGAAAAGTATAAATATAATTTTCTTGTGGATTTCTATTCCGGTTTTACAACCGAAAACCTTGATAGATGAAAAGAACGACATTACTTGCTCAAACGCCTCTTGTACTCAAGTGAAGTATGCGCTTATAATGGAGGCTTCGACGTTCAAACTAACTTTTGATTATAATTTGCCATGTAACAAATCGTCTTGTAAGGATTGCAAGCTGAAAGGAGAATATAAGCTGGTTTCTGAAAACGAAGAATACTATCTGATACGGCCAGTAGATTCGTGCATGGCGAATGATAGGAAAAATATCAGTGAACTCTTCCCAATATCAGACGAATACAAACCCAGTGGAGGATTTTGCTACACGGCTATGGACATTCAGTGCATAAAACATAAATGCTCGAAAATTAGATACAATCTTCATTGTTTTTCACGAGGTTATGTGATGGATTCTTATTTTTCAGAGTTTTGTGATGACGCAAATTGTGATAATTGTTACACTAGAACTAAATGGTCGTTGAAAACGGACGTTGCCAATGCGTACTTAGAGAGACAAACGATATCATGTGGAGCCCCCTCTAAAATGAAAATGACCGATTATTTTTCTCTAAAAGAATCTAATGTTGGTAAGTACAAAATGTTTTCTTACTTAACTTCACTGAACTAAAACATTGGCGTGTTGCAGACTTACCGATGACATCAAAGGATTTCCCCACATATCCAGAATATGCACGTAAATTTTTTGTTGAAAATAACATTTTTTATTTTGAAGCCAATCAAAGTTTATTAATTTCGATGGTTTAACCGTCATCGTCAGAACAAATGTTCTGTTCAAACGATAACTATTGTGTAGTAGTGATTGTGTAATCGACACGTCATCAGTACATCAAACAAAAACTCCAAATAATATAAAAGATGTAATGACAGCCTTAATAAAATAAATAAATTTTTATTTGATAAGAGATATTAAAAATCAACAGTTAAGAAACTAATGATAAAATAATTGACAAAAATAATAGTACGAAAATTACAGATGTTCAAGATCAACCTTGCAACACTAATTGTGAGGAATATTTTAAATTTGGTATGTTGAAATTGGTTTGTTGAATTTTGTATGTTGAGTTTAGTATTTGGAAATGTGTTTCTCCCACCCAGATGGAAAATTGATATTTTAGATGTTCACGATAAATAATTATTCGAGTATAATTTGCATTTTAAAGTACAGAATAAGATATTTAAAAACATTAAAAATATTAAATCGTTTCAAATTTTCATATTAAAATTTAAATAAAGTAAATAGTTTTAACTAAGTTTTGAATTAAATAAATGTTCTTTCTTTCTATAAAATAATTTTTTAAATAAAATTAATATGTAAATAAAATTATTACTAAAATTACAAAATTTGAACTATTTGAAAAATAAAATCTGAAAATAATGAAAAATTTGTTCGAATAATTGTTTATTAAAAAACCTTAACTAAAAGTTATCAATTTAGAGCGATGTCGAATTATGAAAGTTTTGTTGAGAGTTGTCCAAAAGACAATTCTGATTGTAATGAGAATAAAAGTTCGAAAACCCATGTTAGTGTTCTTAATACTAATAATAAAAATTTAGAAATTGGATGTGTACTAACTGTACCCTATTCAGAGGGGTTTAAAATATTTAAAAATTCTATTTTGAAAGCGTTAGACAATGCTATAGGTTTAAAGGTTTAAATATCCCGTTCCAAAAAAAATTGAAAGCATGTTAGTTATAAATCTTCAGCACCGTTAGGATTGTGTTCGGATCTCATTTAGGTTAACTTCACATACTTTGGAGAGACTTCACGAGATCTCTGTAAAGGAATCCCAATATAAGGTCGTTTTGAAGGAGGAAGTAACAATGTAAACATAGAAGAAATAGTAAAGGAGATGTAATTTCACAGCACTTTAAAATTCTATGCAATTCAATTTAGGAATTATTGGAAGACTGTGACATGTAAAGGGTTATGTATAAGATCTTTAGATCATAAAATCGACTTTCGAACTGCATTCTCTACTACGATGTTGGGATTTTAAATGAAATAATAAAAATTAAAATAATCAGATAAATTTATATATACAGTCGATTCCGCTTAATTGGGACAGTAAATGTAAACCTTATTTTGTTTATTTATTTAAAAAAAATTAACCCTTGCCAAAATGCCAAGAAATGATTTGACACTTTCAAATAAAATTGCGTTGCTAAATAAAATAAAACATTAGCCCCCTAAAACAAGTTATCGACGTGTTGCTGAGATCACTGGTGTATCAAAATCTACCATATCGCGTGTCTTGCAACAAGAGAATCAGCTTCGTGAGGAATTACTTTTACAAGAAGGACAAACAGGAACACCCAAAAGAAAACGTTAGGGAAAGGATCCAGCCGTTGAAGAAGCATTAGATAAATATTCTTCAATTATTAGTGGCAGAGTGGTAAATATCAACTGTCCAATGTTATTAGCGAAGTCAGAAATATTGGCTAAAAACTTGGAAGCAACGATTTCAAAGCGACTGGTGGTTGTTTATCACGATGAAAAGCATGATACAATATTAAATTTAAAAAAGCACATGGTGAAAAGAGCAGTGTCGACAACGAAAGTGCCGAACAGTGGAAAACTGTGAAAATCCATACTTTTTAGAGAAATTTTTTGCTGATGACATTTAAAATACATGTGACTAATCAGGAGGAATAAAATGTATGGCCGTGTTACAACGTTATTTTATGTAGGAAGGAAATGAAGGGAAGCCTACATCTGCACTGAATATCTGTGCAGATTTTGTACAAATGAAATGTTACAATAAGAAAAGACACACTACACTCGACTCATTTTTTTCATTGAATAACATTCTATGTGACTGGTTATTTTTTATTTTAATTAGCAATTATTGTTTTTTTCTTAAAAGTTTATATGTATTATCAATTGTTGAATAAAAATAAGCATCGTTTTATTAAATTTATTCATTATTAATTAATAACATGAATTGAATTGAAAAAACGCGATATTATCTTATTTGGGACAAAATTCGCAAGTCCCGATATGTTCCAATAAAGCGGAATCCACTGTATATAAAATTAAATTAATAAATATAAATAATTAATTAATAATAATCGATTAATTAATATCATATAAAAGAATATCGTCCGGAATTTATTAGTCTACGATACGCGACATCGGGTCGCAGAAATCTTCCTAAAGAAACAATCTATAGAACACCGTCATTGTTATAAATCCTCATCCTCTTTCATCAACAAACTTAATCTCTACAAATTTGTTTTATTCAAGCTAACTTTATTCATTTTGTGATATCGTTTATCAAGTTCCAGTTAGTATTTTGATTTTTAACTTTTTTTAATATAGTTAAATTAAACTAAAAATTCTTTTATCTATATTTATTTATATTTCGTGAAAAGAGCTAATTAAAATAGCCATTTCAGTTAGTTCTTTTACAGGATTCTTAAAATGACGTACTGATGACGTATTTATTATGTAAACACTAACTGCACCGTAAAAATAACATTCGTTTGAAAAAATCATTTGTTATGACGATGAAGGTTAAACCATCGAAATTAATAAACTTTAATCGGCCTCCGAAATTCTGTTTGCCAAATTGCTTATTTTATTTAAATTTATTCACAATTTTTCATTTGATTTATTTTTTTCTAGGAACGTATTGGGTCAGGCCTCGGGTAATCGCAGTCTCGACGACAGTGATTCTGTTCCTCACTTTGATGATGGGTCTTATAATATGCTTCGTCTACGATGATTACAGTTAAAGACATGTTTTTATCAGAGTCTTATTTTTGGTAACTTTTCCTCTTGAATAGAAATAGATTCAGAAAAATCTTAAATAAATAAAACAGATTTTATGTTGATTTTTCTATTTGTTTTAGAAATTATAAAGCCAACAAAGAAAATAATTTGACAAAATTGACTCCTAGCGTATGTGACTTTCACTTTCAGCACTATTTTTTTGCTTTATAAAATATGTATTGTTATAATTTTGTTGTTCATATACTTTTATTTTTATTAATGTAAAAACAAAATACTTACGCGATGTATGAAGTGATAGTCATTTGCTTTTGGAAATCTAAAATAAACTAAAAAGTACTTGTTCATAGCGTTTTAATGGGGAACCCTGTAATAATTTTATAACATTTTCAACAATTCTTTTAGTCTTTTTGAACTGTTTCTCTGATAATGTGACTTTTGCATACATTATGGTTATTCTAGGGAGTCATTCAAGTAATTGACAATATCTACACTCTTGATCGAATTTATTGCTGCAGAAGCATATTTTCATTTCTGAGACATCACTCATTGTTCTTTTAATTGTTCGTGCTACAAGAATATGTTTGTTAGTCTCATATAATTTCAATGTTGTAATTGGATGAACATTTTAGGATTACTTTAGGTTATCACAAATGCATTATGTTATCTACTTATATTTTATATGTTCAGTTGATTATTGTCTTTTTGTTTTAAAAGTAATGGAGTTAAAGAAGTAGGGTAAATGTGGGTTCTACCTCACCCCCAGGGAGATTATCCGTTACCATGGCAATGGTCACGGTTACCCTAGCTACGGTTCTGGTTACCATAGCAATGGCTACAATCACCTTAGCAATGGTTTCGATCGCCTTAGTAACGGTTCCGGTTCCCTTAGCAATGGTAACAAAGGGACAGTTTTCATTAGCAACGGATACAGTCATTCAAGGCGATTGTAACCATGGTAACCGTGACCCTTTCCTTAGCAACCGTAGAAAAAAGTGCTAATCGATCGCTGCACAGTGCCAAAATGTGCTAATTGATATTTTTAAAGTGCCAATCGACAGTGCTAGCATAGTTCTTTTCAAACTGCACATGTGCAAAAGTGCAAGTAACAATACATGAAAATTTTTAAAAGTGCTAGTGTCAAAAATCGATATTATGTGTTTGATGCACATTGTGATTCTCTATCTGAATGGACAATTAGAATTTTAGAGATACAAGGAAACAGAATATCAATATAGTACTGATGCACTTGAATAGAAACCCCTATACGCATATTCAGTTTCAATATCAACATTTTCGAAAAAATGCTAAAAAATCAATTTTTTCGAATATTTCTGAAATTCTCAAAAAAGTGCTTAAAAATCAATTTTTTTGTATATATATATATGAAACACATATGTTATATTTATGTTATTTACCATTAAACAATACCTCATGAATCATCTAATGTACCCTCATAACAATCATAAGTACCTTGGTTACCGTAATCAAGATAAATAACCTTTTATATTATATGTAAAACTACATGTATAAAACTCATATTATACTTAAAACGTGTATAGACATTGTAAATATCATCTACATAATGAACTATAGTACCTGAGCCTAAGCATCAACCATCAAAAGTACCTTGGTTAACGCATTTGTGATACCTTATAATATTATATATATATATATATATATATATATATTGGTTTGTTCGGAAAGTCATTTCGTTTTTTGTATTAAAGTAAAAGACAAATTTATATGATGAATAAATATTTTATTGAAACACATATTGACCATTGTGGTCCAATACCTTCTTCCATCTTCCTGGCAGTGACATGATTCCAAGTTCATAAAATATTCATTCTTTGCTGCTAAAAAACTTTGCCAGGTGATTTTTAACATTTTCATTTGATCCAAAAGTGTTACCATCTAAATAATTTTGTAGAGACCGGAACAAATGATAACCAGAAGGTGCGAGTTCTGGAGAATATGGTGGGTGAGGCATGATGTTCCATCCAAGCTGTAAAAGCTTTGGGTGAGTTACCAAACTTGTATGAGGTCTGGCATTATCTTGGTGAAACACTACACCTTTTTTATTGATCAATTTTGGCCTTTTTGTTTAAGGAATTCATTTTATTTGTCCAGCTAATGACAGTAGACATCCGAATCGATCGTAAATTTGTCCGGAAGAAGCTCATAAAATACGATTCCTTTAGATATCGACCAAACAGATAGCATCACTTGGTTTTGATGAATATCAGCTTTCAAAGTGCTTTGAGCAGGTTGATCTTTTTTACTCCAAGATCTCTTGCGTTTTACATTATTGTAGACTACCAATTTATCATCTCCAGTGATGATGAGCTTCAAAAATGGATCATTTTCTTTACGCTTAAGAAGTATATCGCAGATATCTAAACGACAACATAAATTTCGGTCGGTAAGATTATAAAGAATCCATGTGTCGAGTTTTGATGTAAAACCTAGGCGCTTCAAATGATCTTGGACGGTCGAATTAGATAAATGTAATGTCTGGGCAATTTTGCGAGTTGTTATTCGCCGGTTTGAATCAATTAATGCCTTTATTATGTCTTCGTTGGCCTCAATAGGTCTTCCGGAACGGGAAGAATCTTCAACATCAAAATTTCCGGATCTAAATTTTTTAAACCAGTTTTGGCATTGGCGTTCTGTCAACACATCTTACTTTTCACATACTTTCACAAAGTATATAAACTCATCGCTATCAACTATATTAAAGGGCAAAATGGCACTTGCAGTCCATTGAATCATTGCAGTGAAAACTTCCTTCTGTTGGTCGTCATTCTTAGACCATGGACTTTTGGTGAATACTTGCGTTGTTGGTATTTTTTCACCGCACATTTTGTCTTTTCTTGACCTCTTTTTGAATGAGGTCGTGATAGTGGCTACTCTTGATGCTCCATCACCAGAAGAGGTTCCCACTTTAAAGTCATTATCAGATTCAGAGTTTGTATCGACAGTTCCAACTGTTGATCTTGCTTTCGCTCTGGCCTCCGTCGCTTCAAGTATTTCAAAGATGATCTTGTGCTTTGTCTTCAGATGACATATGATCCCTGTGTGCTCCCACTGGGCACCTTGTAATGATCACCACACTCAATGCAGCAAGCCCTATTTTCATTATTCATTGTAAAGTAATCCAAAATTAAGGAAATTTTTGGCATCTGGAAGAAAAAAAATTTAATTTAACTAGAAATAAAATTTCATTAAATATTATTTAAACAAATAATATTATGACTTGGAAATTGTTTTATAATATAATTTTTTTAAGATCAAAATAAATTTTTTTCAACACCATTTCAACATTTATTTCAAAGAATAACAATTGAATTTCAAATACGTGAATTGTATTTTAAATAATAACAATTGTATTTTAAATGCGTAAATTGTATTTCAAAGAATAATATTTGCATTTCAAAAAATAAAAATTGTATTTCAAAAAATAAAAATTGTATTTCAAAAATTAACAATTGTATTTCAAAAATTTTATTTTATAAACCCACAGACATGTCACTCATACTCAGAGCAGCTTCAAAAAATGATGATAAATGATGTGCTGCTCTTGAGCACCTGATGTAACCGTTTCTGTTGCTGCTTTGACTAAAGTTTCCGAATACAATAATCGCTGAAATACTTTTGTTATTCTTTGAAATACAATGTTTATTTTTTGATATACAAATGTTATTCTTTGAAATACAATTTACGAATTTAAAATACAATTGTTATTATTTGAAATACAATTTAAAATTTGAAATTCAATTGTTATTCTTTGAAATACAAGTCAAAATGGTGTAATAAATTTCATCACCGAATATTGTGAAAACTAATAGATAAACTTATAAATTAATATGTAATGTTTATGAAAGTATTAAACAAATCTGAAATAATATTAATTAATTAATTTTAAAATAAAATATCATTGCTTTAGGTCCAAATGAAAATATAAATGAAAAAAATGGAATAAATGAAAACTACTGAAAATAGAATTTTACTCGAAAGTTCCTCGAAAATATTTGTTTAAAAAACTAAAATTGTAGTAATTATATTGTTGAGTTATTGTATATGTGAACAAAGGTGTGATTAAGGTTTTTCGATGCATCGTTAACGATGAAAGTCTTTCGAAGCATTGTCCATATTTAACGATGTACGAGACGATGTGTCGCTCCCTAATAGTTACAATAAAATTTCTTTTGATTACTGTATGTAAGTCTCTATATTGATGACCAAATATTTAATGATTTGAAAGAAGAATTTAAACATAAATTTACTTATTTTGTTGAAAATTCAGATGAATTGTATGATGAATGCGAACAATCATTAGTAGAAAAAGAAAGTTTGAAAATCAAATATACATCTTGAAATTTAAAGAATGTTTTGCTTATAAACATTGAGAATTTATTTTCTTTAATCTTCAAATATTTATCGATACCGTGTATCATGTTTCTCGAAATTTAAATATTTTTTTGTACTCAATACTTTCTAATTACCTAGTATTTATTTTTTTAATACGGATACAGAAATGAATATCAGAAATTGTTTGTATATTGAAACGTTTTTACAAACCTTTATATTTAATTTTTTGAATCTAAATAATATGCCTGCCCAAACTAAACGGTGCGCAAACTATTCGATAAATTTTAGATAATTTTATAAAAACACTGTAGTATTAAGAACAACAATGTGACTTTAATATTGTTAATAGTATTACAAGTTTGATTGTCCTCAGGACAATCTTTGTCAAAGTTTTCGTACATTTGTATCCTTCTAATTCAGATGTGCGCAAACTAGGTGGTAAGCCCCCGGATGGGGGCACTAACAAATTTTAAATTGTTATAATTTTCTAGCAAAGTTTTGATGTTTCTTTTAATATATTTGGTTGTTTTTTACCAAATCAAGTAATTTCATGATCTAATTCAGTAATTAACGTACTTGATGTAGAACAATCATCAAGAATAAAAGCTAATTAGTAAAGCTAATATTTCAAAGCTTATATACTTACAAATTGAAAAAACAATTATGCATATGTACTAGAGATATGCTATTTGGTATTCTGCTATTTTGTAACTTTTAATTAAAAATAACGTTAGTTTCAATCGAGAAAAGTAGTCATTAAATAACAGCGACAAAAAGCAGATTAGAAATGGCAGTAAAATTTGTAAAATAACAGATGATGAATAGGGTATATTTTGGATGTTTAGATAATTGTTTAAACTATTAACATGAATGTTGAGTTATGTCTTATAATATAACTCAATATATAATTATATAAAATTAATTATAATTATATAATTATATATGTAGCATTCAGAAAATTTCATTTTATTTGAAGTTCTTATGCTATAACATTTTTATTTCATATTCTTATATTATTAGTTAAATTAATGAAACATCTAATGGGAGATACTTTCATGTAATAATGTTTTATTTAATTTAGATAAAATAATTTGAATAAATATGTGATTTTGATTGATTCCGCAGAATTTGAAATTTTGCAAGTAATTACATTTAAAAAATAAAAGAATACTTTAAAAAAAAGAATAACTCCCAGTAAATAGATAAGTGGCTTATAAAAAGTGAAATCTATTTTTCTTATATCTTTCTTATATCTGAATTTCTTATATCTTTCTCAATAGATTATATTAATTTATGATATCAATATTTAAGCACGTTCTCCTCGAATTCGTCGAGCCAACTGAATATCCTTTGGCATAATTGTCACTCGTTTGGCATGAATAGCGCATTGATTTGTGTCTTCAAACAATCCTACCAAATAAGTTTCACTTGCTTCTTGGAGAGCTGAAACCGCTGAGCTTTGGAATCTCAAATCAGTTTTGAAGTCCTGAGCAATTTCGCGAACTAGTCTTTGGAAAGGTAATTTTCTGATCAACAATTCAGTGCTTTTTTGACAGAAAATACCAATACATTTGTGATCTACCAGAAATGAAAACCCCAATAATTCATAATCATGTAAAAAAATAAGGTAATACCGGAAAACGAAAATATAACGACGAATTTCTTAATTATGGTTTTTTCCACCATAGTTATAGATTTACACCGGTCAATTTGTGTTATTTGTTTCAAAATTTTACCAAACGATAGTTTGAAGCTAGTGAAACTCAAGCGACATTTAAGCACAAAGCATTCTGAACATATGAAGAAGGGAAGTGATTTCTTCAAACGACTTGAAAAACATCTAACTGATAAGATTAAATCTCTGACAAAATATGTAATAGTTTCATCAAAAACTCAGAGAGCATCATTTGAAATATCCTTATTGATTGCCAAGACAATGAATTTGTATAATATCATTAAATTGTGATACGGTTAAAAGAAGAATTGTTGAACTTTCAAATGACATAAAAAACAGCTGTTGGTCCAAATACAAGAATCTGGTAAATATGCTATTCAAATTGACAAAACTGCAGATATAAAGGATACAGTGCAATAAATAGTATGTCAGGTATGTCAAAGGAAATAGATTTGTAGATGGAATGTTATTTCGTCTAGTTATGAATGGTCACTCGACCGACAAGGAAACCTTCAATTTAATAGATTATTTTTAATGAGAATAATTTGTATTTGATTAATTGTGTGGGAGTATGTAGAGATGGTACTGGTGCAATGGTTGGATCATTGAATCTTCATTATAATCTAGTTATTAAAAACTTTAAACGAATCGCATTTTTAATATAAAGAATTCAATATAAATTTTGACCATGTTTCTTTATTTTTGTTAAAGAATTAGAACTTTTGTTTTCATAATATTTAATTTACAAGAAACAGAAATAAACATTTTGTTATTAAAATGTTTTTTTAAAATTTTGTTATTAAAAGCTTTTTTATAGTGGCATTATAATTTTTTATTAAGTTGCGGGCGCGACTTAAAAAGTTTGCGCACCTCTGTTCTAATTGATTAATGATTTTAATTTTATTATCTGAGTAAATGGAGATTGATTAATCCATTAAAATATTTACTAAAAATTTTATTGGTTAAAAATTAAAATGATTATTAATTATTTATTAAATATTAATTTAATTTATTTATTTAAAAATTGTGAATAAATTAATAAACTTATTTAAAGTTTTATAATAATTTTAAATTAGAAATAAATTTAAACAATACATATTTTCAGATAATAAGAATTCAAATATTGATAATCCATCTTGGCAGGAGAGACACAATTCCAAATCAACATACAACATTCAAACACAAAATAGCAAACATTCTAAATATTCCTCACAACTAGAAATACAAATTCTGGACAGCGTAAAATTGTCAACAGAAATGACGAATAGATTTTAATAAGGTTGGTTGAAATAGCGAAATTTTATCCGTCCGTCTCTTGTATTCATGGTACGACAATAGCTAGACCACTTGACAATTAGTCGAAACG
>MQRK01126792.1:0-11375 GCA_001938485.1 Girardia tigrina
TAAATAATACTGTACCTCCAAATATAATAGTATCGTCAAAATCGTCTCGCAAATCAATTAAGCAACTTCGCAATAACGGGGGTAAAATTTGCAAAAATATTATCGATCAAAATTGAATGGTAAGATGCTCGTACGAAAATTAGTATAAAATAGAATTAAAGTCAAAGGCAGAATTTTTGTAAATAATATTGTAGTGTGCGTACGTGCAAAGTGTGCGAACCGGTTCGGGTATTTATACCCTACCGGATACACGCAAACTTCGATGTTTCGGCATCCTATATGCCGATTACTGTGAGGCAGGATACGACAAAGGATGTCGCGACATCCTGTCAAATCGAATCGACAGATAAACAACTGTCGTTCTACGGCAGATTGCACGGGGGAAGGGTATTATTTTAATTTTCGTTTTGTAAATTTTCTGATTTTCAAATCGATGTTTATGTTAGCTGTCCTGCGGTCCTGACTACTGCAATCGACGAAAACCGGCTTGTTTACTAATGGATTCAGCTTGTGAATGCACAGGGCATCTGCGTACAGTGTGTCAACTTCATGACCTATCTGAGGTAATCGTTTATTGTTCGGATTTTTCGTTCTGACTGTTTATCGTTGTTTTATCTTACTGCTGACCTACCGCAGAAACAGACAGTTGGAGGATGCCGTGATTCAGACTGAATCATCAGGGTAAAAATTTTAATTAATCGAAAACTCCTAATTAATTTTCTCGGTTTCTCTTTTTAGGATTTCTACAATATCCCTACAAGTTTTTGTCTGAACCGGTACTCATTCCCAAGGATCCTTCACTTTATTCTCCGTCCAGCGCGCATGGAACCATTTAAAACTAACGGGGATAGTCGAGCTTGACTATCCCCACAACTCTGACAAACTTTCATGCGCGCGGGATAGTGTAATGGGTGAAAGGTCTAGGTTTGATGTACCAAATGTGGAACGTAACATGTTATATAAATGTAATAAATTAGTTTTAATGAGTTTAAAGTATTATTTTAAAAAATACAGAATCATAAATATTTCTAAAATTTTATAAGTGGATTGCATCTTATTTAAATGAAATAAATTAATTTTATAGGTAATAAAATTTTTAAAAGCATTCTAAAAATAATAAAAAAGTTTTAATAAAAAAGAAAAGTTCAAAAATATGTTAACGAATATAATAAATTATTTTTAAAGTTTTTACACATTCATTGGATTTTATTTAATGGAATAAACTAATTTTATTTGTCGTATAATTTTTAAAAAAGGCATTTTAAAAATAATAAAAATTTGAAATAGTAAAAAGTCAAAAATAAGTTATAGAATATAATACATTATTTTGAAAGTAAAATAGAATATACGAGGCGAGTTGAAAATTTTAATTAACGAAAATTTGTTTGAAAATTGGGAGTTGTCATTATTAGAGGTTCTAGGGACATCGTCGGAATTATTACTATGAGATATTTCTGACATCAGAAATTTTATTATACCACACAAAAAATGTTTAAATCTAATATTTAAACAAACGTATTATTTTATTTTGAGAAACAATTTGTTTTATAAATCTTTGTCGATATAAATAAAAATATTTATAAATATTCATATTTGATTTTTTCATTTCTAATAATGAAATATGAATTGTTTTGGATAAAAATTTGAAACTAAAACTGTTTACTGTGAGATCGAGCAATGAAGATTTAAAAATGGCTAACTACATACAAAAAATTACAGTATTTAAAGGAGCTTCATGTTTTCCGCAATGATTTCACTGGGTTCAATACACCTTCCTTTTAAAATATCAATAGAAAATCCAGGTAGCCACTTACAATCACATAAGCGCAATCTATAGTTACTGTTGTGTTTCAACAATTTCAATTTTGCATTGCGTTAAAAAAATAAAACAGATTTTATTGTGATTTCTTTTACTGAAAAATTTCTGAATACTTATGGTTATTAAAAAATTCTTCTAATTACTAACAAGTAGGGAATCTTATTCTATTGCGTGAGGTATACTTTGGAATGTTGTATATTTTTTGTGTTCTGTATGAATGTTGTGTGTATATAGATTATTATTCAAAAATAAATAATTGAGAATGATTTATTTTTTAGTAACAATATGAAATATTATTATTATTCCATTATGAATATCAATTAAAATTTTTTACAATTATTCTATTGTGTTGCAAAACTTTAGTATTTTATGGATTTCGAAAACTTTCCGAAGTGACTTTGCTGGTCAGTGATTTCGAATGAGCCATGTCTTCTTGTCGATATTTGGTTGAACTTGATCGCTTTTTTCTTTTCGGACTTTGCAGTCCGACTAATGGAGAACAGACGATTTGTTCACGACTACTAAAGTCCAGATTTTTCAGAATTTGTTTTTGTAAAAGGCTTTTGAAGAGAAAAAAATTATCGGATCTCGACTGAGGTGGGGTCACTGCTTCATTATTATTAGATTCTTGCGAATATGAAGGATCCCGATAAGTTTGTTCATAATTCGTCGACTTATCGGACACTACCACATTCGACATTAATTTATGAAATCTTTCATCTGAATTCATTGCTGGGTTTTCCAAATAAAATTTATTCATTTGATTTAAACGTAATTGAAGCTTATTTAATTTTTTAACCATCCTTTTGTTAGACGAATATAACTTCGAATCAATTTGCTGTACTATATCTTCATAGAGAAGCTTAGAATACGGTATTTTGGAGTCATAAAGAGAGTTATATACGTTTTTTTCTTTTGTTTGGTTACCTTTATAAGTCGCATTATTTGAGTTTTCATTATAATTCCTATAAGATGCGTTATTGGTATTTTTATTTTTAGTTTGGGTTTTATTTACTGTTTTAACTGTCGCAATTTCAACTTCTTGACTCGGCTCAGAATCTAATGCAATTTCTTCATAATCCTTTTCTAACACTAATATATCTTCATTAGCTTCGGTAAAGTCATTTTCTTCTAATCCTTCTCCAATAAACCAATGAATGAAAGCCTTTTTTGAAACTAAAACATCATATTTGTGACGAAGAGTTCGCCAAGCTTCTTTGATACCAACATTACCGGAAATCATACATAGTGTTTGATCTGTTGTTGCCAAAATATTCTCACTAGCGGAAAGAGAGGGTTGATTGCTTATTCCGATTTTAAATCCTGTCGGGCACCAATCGACAAATTGTACCCTATAATCACTTTTAACAACTGAAACAGCATTGAAGACATCTTGAGGACTTATTCGTCCCCGATAAAGTAAGCAACAGGATATATATTTAGTCATTTGCATAGGACAATTCAAAAAGTGACTGTTTGTTTGAAAGATTTGACGAGTTAGCTCTTCGACACTTGTGACTTCGTGATTAGCCTGAAAGTGACTGATTATCGGGGCATACGCCAAGACTGGAAAATGAATTCTTGGATAAGGAATAGAATTGGTCATTAACTCATCCACATCAAGATTTCTTGACCCTGGACAACTATATCGGTGGGATAAAAAAATGCAACTGACCATTTGCACAAGGAAACGATTTATGATGGTAAATGTTGGTTTGTGGCATTGAAGTAAATTGCATAGTTTATTGTAAATGGATTCATTATCAACTAATATACCACAGTCCAAATTTTCAAAAGTTGTATGAGTATAGAGAAGAGCATTATACGGTCCTACAGTAGATTCAGACAATGTTGTTGAAGGAAAGATTCCAGTTTCAAATCTGTATTTTTTGGCATATTCATCACTTAAATGTTCTAAAAGAAGAGACGTCATTCCTGAACCAGTTCCACCTGAGTATGAATTTATTATTTCAAACAGTGACAAGTTCTCGCAGTGACTGACTAATTTTCGAATGCAGCCCAATAGATTCTCTAAATGTAATCTTCCTAAGTTATAAAACCCTCGAGCATAATTACTGGAAGCATCCTCAAGCCCGTTAATTAGACAAACAGGATTGAATAGATTCTTGAAAGAGCCACTTTTTATTTCATCTGCAGAAAAATGGTAATAATCAATTATATATTTTGAATTTTTGATTATATTGTATGGTGCCATTAAAAACCTTTGAAAGTTATTCAATGACAGCAAATACTTCTAAACATTGGTTTAATATCACTGCTTAAACTTAATTTGACAGTCAAATTTTGTAAAGCAGAAACTGTACCTGGTTCATCTCTTACTAAGCAGGACAAAATAATAAAATGATAATTAAAAAATAAATGTAATCAAAGTTAGGATTTTAGGGAGCTCACATAAATTTTTGAATTTCAATCTATCAAGGAAATTTTCAAAAAATTTTAAAAAAATATCTCATACGCTAAAATATAGTGGAAGAAATTTTAGAGTAAAAATATGCTTTATAAATTAAAACATTGGAAAATTTTAAGGTTGAAAATATTTTATATTAAAGTCTAAAATCAGAATTTTATTATTGAAACATCAGTATTAAAATGGAAATTTATTAAATTGAAATTTCATAAGAATATAAAATCAAAATAAATACTTTTGGTATAAGATTTAAAAAGAAAATATAAGTTTAACGATTAAAATAGAAACTTTATAATTGGAAGATTTCTGATATGAATGTTTTTAAATGATCTAAATTAAAGAAATTAAAACGATTTTTTGGACTAAATGCACTGCTGGTCAAAATTTCATTGAACAGCTGCAGAACATCTACAATGAAGACTATCCATCTCGAGCAACAATCTACATTCGGATTGGCTACTTGCATCAAGACCGGCAATTAGTTTTCGACGAAGAAAGAGCAGGTATACCATCTAAAATTTCAGACGGCAAAATTGATTTGTTGCTGAAAATTGTCGTTTCAGCTGCATACGAGAGTTCTCACAACGTATGCACATCAGCTCTTTCTTTGCTCATGCAATCCTGAAGGAGTTTGGCATCCAAAAGCTGTGTTCACGCTTCATGCCAAAGTTCATCAGCGGTGAAATGGCTTCTAATCGCCTCGAAAGCAGCCAGTGCAATCTCCTGCCCTACAATCGATACCGCGTCAGTTTCCTGGAGAATATCATAACCAAAGACGAGACGACCACCAGCATCTACATTTTTGATAGAAAGAGAAACACTACACAGTGGTGAACATCATCAGAGTCAGCGAGACGCAAGCTTCGCAGTGGAACATCTCATTGAAGAAAGCCAATGCTTACCATCTTCATAGACATTCGATGTGAGACTGCAAGTGACTTTTTTGATAAGGGGGCTTCTGGCAATACTATTGCAATCTCATTCTTTATGCTCGTAAACATAGTCTCTAGTCTCCATGCATTCCTCTCTGGTTACTATATGATAATGCACTGATTCACACATCAAACCTCTCTACGACCACAACAGAGGACTGCGGCTAACAGAATGGAATTTAATGGCAGTTTTTAATGGAATCTGACTTTTAATTTTTGTCGAGTCTCAGGATTTATCCAGCGCATCACGTATGTATAAAAGGTTAGTGCAAAAGAACATTGTTCACAAAATATATTGGGTGACAATTCTTTTAAAACTTTTTCATTTTATAAGAAATAAAAGAAAATAAGTAATATTTTTAGTATTGAATGTAATAAATAAAATTAATTGGTCAAGTTTTATGTTTAGTATAAATGGAAATGGATAAAACATTTTGTTTCAATAATTCAGTTAAATTTCATTAATACATATAAATTCAAAGTCAATTTTTTTAAAACAGTAAAATCTATATACTATTAAACAATTTACCCAGTTTAATTGCTATTATTTATAAATATATATGATATTTTCTTAAATTCTAAATAGAAATGAGAAATAATTTTAAAATATATTTCGACAGGGAAGTTGAAAACAGAAAGATTAAGTCATTTAGAGATTTCTAGAAGATTATCGATTTCTAGAAATTTAGAAATTAATCTTCGTCGGTATAATAAAAAAGGATGTCTCAAGAAAATAAATCCACGACAAAAATTGACAAAAATATGAAGTTATCAATTAAGATGACTATTGAACATTTGCAGTCCTATTTTCAAAAAGTTAATTTGTCCAAATTGATTGCAGAATGCAATTTAAATTGTTCAACTCGGACAGTAAAAAGACATCTGAAAGCTTTAGGTTACAAATATCAAAAAATTAAAGCAGAAGTATCGTTATCAAGGAAGCAGAAGAATGATTGAATTGATCATTTTTTAGATGGATTAGTGAAAACCACAGTTGGGAAATGGCAATATTTACGGATAAGAAAAGATTCACATTGAATGGGCCAGACGTTTTGAGAACATTTCTCCAAAAAAATCGAAAATATTCGTCAAAAGTGCCAATGTAAATGGGATAGGGTTATAGTCTGGATGACGGTTCTGCCTAGCGGACTTCTTTTATATAAAATCATTGCAGGAAAATTTGGATTATAAGCAATTATTAATACATAATGCTATTCTCATCATAAAACTTAACTGTGGGGATAATTTCTACTTCCAGGAATTTCCGATGTTTACGACGATGAATGCATTAAAAACACGGACAACATAAAGAAGTCCGACAGTATCGACTCGGATTTAGCTACATCGAAGCCGTAACTCATTAATCATTTTGTGGATGCCTGATATCGACGAGTCACGTTTAGATTTCTTGAAATTCCGAAAAATACCGATGAATTTGGTAAAGAAAAAGAGTGACATTTTTAAATTTTGTTAAAAGAAACATATTTTTATTAATGTTAAATAAAATTTAATGAATAATTGTTTTTATTTTCTCATTTTGTTTATTCTGTATATAAATAACAAATGACGATCTTGTGAGGAATATTTCGTGATTATTGTATGAAGGTTTATAACCGTTGTCGAATAAAATTATTCAATTCTTGTGATTTTAAGTATTTGGAAAGGATATCAAGTTTTATTTTTTTCTTTTTTTTCATGTTTATTTTGGTTTTCCGTAGGGGTGATGATGTTCTAGTAATCAAGATTCATACTTTTATTTTAATTTGTGGTTCATTCTAAAAAAAATAAAAAATGTAGGTTTTATTTTAGTTTTAATTTGCCCTAGTAATACATCTTAAATACCCTTAATGAATGTAAAATAAATTTGTATGTATGAAGTGTTTTTTAAATTTGTTTGTGTGTTTATATGTATGTTTTTATTTTTTCTATCCTCTCTATATATTTATGCCCTCATAAAATTTTAATGCTCTTATCGAATGAAAATCAGGTAATATATTATTGGTTATTTTTCATTTTTCTTTGTATGCTTTAGCCGTTTATATATATTCCCTTAATGAATGTAAGAATGTTCTAATAGTATGAAAACGGGTGTATTATTTCCTAACAAAGATCAGTTGATTGCTCCGTCCTACTTGTCGTCATTGTCAATCGAACGGAATAATCTGAAAATCTGGAATCTCTTCGTGAAAACTCGATTTCTCATTTTACTCAACTTGCCGATATGCTCGTTGAGCAGTAGAATCACCTAGTAATCGTCTCGCACGCTCTTCGTGCGCTACAAACACCATCGGCTATCTGGTCGGCGTCTCTACCATCACTAATATCACCATCACTCTTTAATAATATTTATTCTCTCACCACCATTATCATGATTATGCTGAGCTGGGGCTTAAAGACCTCTATAAATAGATCTTTTTGTTTATTTCAAAACAGTTTTTGTCGAGCTCGACGAATCATTTTTTTTCGAATAGAGAAAAAATTAGCCGAGTTACCAAACAATATTGATAATTTGAAGAAACATTTAATTTGAGATTAGTAACAAATCTTTCCTTATTAAAGAAAATCTCTGTCATTTTCTTGTGTGTTAAATAGAGAGTATTATTGATAACCTTTCTTTTACACTACTGATAATACACACTATTTGCACAGTTGTATTAAAAAATTTGTCGCTCAGTATAATTTAATTTAATTTAATCGCACCGCTTAGGTTACATTTATAAAATATTGGTGTTTCGACTTCAACTTTTGATATCGAATCTAATAATACGCATTTAAATGATGTTAATTAAATTATTAAACTCTGCGTTTTGTCATGGAAGCATTTACAATAAATTGAAGTAATTACCAACAACAGAGGGTTCTAAATCCATAAAAATCGTTCTAGGAATTCTTCTATTATCTTTCGACTCATAGAAAAGGGTTTCGATTTTATTTGACAGACTTTTATCACAGATGTTCACATAGCCATTTGGCGACACGCCGTGTTCCATACAATACAATTCCCAGAGAGCATTTCCAATCTGTATACCTGACTGACCAATTTGAATTGTTATAATTTCTCTTGTCATAATTTAAATATATAAATCGATTCGTTATCGATTATTAATTATAATTACGGTTTAGAAAATGGAGTTAATACTTTGGTTATATAATAATGATAATAACAATCAGAATAATAATAATAGTTATTATTTAATGTACACCTATTAACTTTTTAATGAGGCATTATTTCATATACCCGAACAAAGTAAAATACTGTTTGTCTTTTGAAATTTTAATCATTTGTATATTATTTAGAATTACAATTAATAATTAATGTAATATTTTTACTGTTAATAAAAACGTAAAGAAATCGTTTAATATATAATTTGATTACAAAAATTCAGTGGTAAGGTGTCCTAATATTTAGAGTATTTACTGAATACCTACTTTTGACAACATCAATATGAGTCTTGCAATATTTATTATTATCACAAGCGCATTCACTATTTGACATCTCTCTTGATCAATTTATTTCTGAGTTCCACTAATTATTTTCAATAAATGAAAAACTGTTAATAAAAATTATTAATTATAAAGAATTTAATTGGTTGAAATTAAATCTAAACATTTTTTAAAAAAAAGACATATTAAATTAATATATTAAAATTTTAAATTACATTAAAAATAAATAATACATTCAAAAATTATTTTAAATCTTTTTACTTTAAAATTAAATTATTTTTAATTAGTAAGAATCAAAGAAAATATCAATCATCCATCTGTGCAGGAGAGGCACAATCNGAATCAACATACAACATGCACAATATCAACACACAATTCAAAACATTCCTCGCACCTACTTTTCCCCAAATAAGATTTATTATATAAGTACATGAAGCATTTTATAAAAAAAACGTTTTTGTACAATAAAGCAGCATGTAATGAGGTTTCATAAGTTTGTATGTGAAAGGTTGTGCAAAAAGAATATAAAGCGGTAATGTTCACAGAAGAACTACAAGGTGGCCCAATGGGTACGCAGCCTCTAATTTTTGCATATTCTAAATCTACTCGTCAAGACGAGTATTTTGATATATAACAAGTGAGGTGTAAAAATTCCAGAACTTGACCTTTTTGCGCAATAAAGGTCAAATTTTGAAACTCAGAATTTTGTTATAAAAATGGATTTATTTTGTGGATTTAAAAAAAAATTTTTTTTCTTTTAAATCCACAAAATGAATCCATTTTTATAACAAAAATCTGAGTTTCAAAATTTGACCTTTATTGCGCAAAAAGGTCATGTTCTGGAATTTTTACACCTCACATGTTATATATCAAAATACTCGTCTTGACGAGTAGATTTAGAATATGCAAAAATTAGAGGCTGCGTACCCATTTGGCCACCCTGTACATACTGAACAATAACTTTATTATGCATTATCGCAAATGTGCCGCTGTATCCAATAACGAGGTTTGCAGACCAAAACTTCAAGATCCCTAAAACACACGAATGAATAAACTGATGCAAAAGTAATTTTTTCTACTCGTAGTAAAAATTAAATTTGTGAACAAAACACCGACACAAATGAGAAAATCCTGAATCTGCAACTGTTTTGTGAATACCTTGCTCAAAACGGTACGCTTCGCCGCTGTAAAAATTATCAAAATGCACCTGTTTAAAATTATTAACAAGAATTTTGTGATTGTTGTCTAATGTAGCGGAAAAAATTTATTTTACTATTATTATTTTAGTTAATACAATTTTTGTGTTGACTTGGTCATTATAAATACGATTGCTTAATTTATTTTTTTTAGAATTTCCAAATTAGTTTTTGTTGGCCATAATTATATGATTTACATGACTTTCTCTACAATTAACCTTTTCTACACACCAAGCTCTATAATAATATGATAAAAATAGCCTTTGCTACCCTGTGAGACTTACTAAAATTATATATTTGAGAAAGGTTAAAGCAGAGTTTAAGTCTATAAATCTAACGAAAACAAAAAAGAAAAATTAATCAAAACTTTTTATTCAAATTTTCTGACTAACACTCAATTACTTTTAACTGTCATAACACAAACCCTCTCTCTATCTTAAATCACCAAAGCAGACGATAATTCTGCTAAAGATCTGAAACAAAACTCCTCATCTCAGGTTAAAAAAGCATCAATTGCTTCTTAACAATAAAAAATCAATAATATAAAAACACATTAAAGTGTTAGCGTTCCGAAATATACATATGAACACTTTTGATAAAATTTTATATAGGAAAATTTTTTAATAATTCTTTTAGATGCGTATGCAGACACAAACACTTTAAAGGTTGCGCCGCCCACTTTCTTTGTAGATCAAAGTGGATCACCCAAAGTTTGGTTGGACCTGATGAACTTCAGATTCAAGGCGATGCATCTCAAGTCGCAGAACAGTCTGTTCCAGAATCTACTCAGCGCAATGCCAGGACAGCAACTCCAAATACTCGCACCACATCTTGCGACAATTATTCAACATGCGGAACCTTACGACCAACTCCGGCGACAAATTATGATGGCTCACGAGCCCAAATTTAATGTTGTCTTTGAAAACTATTTCAAGACACAATAAATTGACATACTGAAGCCATCACAATTCTTACAACGTGTAATTAGCGATCTTGAGTTGATACAACCAGGCATCACCCAGGATAAGAACAACGCGATTCTGAAGAAATTCTTCATCCAATCGCTTCCGGCGATACATAAGGCTATTCTTGGAGCCACCAGAACCACCGATCTACAAGAATTGGCAGTAATTGCCGACAGAAACGCCGAGACAATGGCCGCCAACACCGACACGTGTTTCACCTTTGCCACAAACTCCACCGGATACTTAAATTCTGGAACAATACCACAACAGAACGGACAGATCAAAGCATTTATAGCTCAGATGGCTCAGATAACTACTATCATGGCTGAGTTATCATTAACAGTCGCATCGCTTAGATCAGGACCGAACAACCGGCAGCGCGCAAGATCCAACAGCCGGCCCATCAACAACAGAAACAGCTTGACAACAAGACGAGATCTATTCTGCTATTACCACAGCAAATTCGGCGTTCAGGCCAAGAGGTGCCAGCCCGGTTGCGAGTGGAAGGCCAACCACATGACGATTGAGATGACTGACACATGCATCTGGAACTTTAAGTATAATGATCAATCCAGATCCTGCGCTCCCGGG
>MQRK01126795.1:0-13866 GCA_001938485.1 Girardia tigrina
ACTTCTGTTTTAGGTTGGTGGAATTTGATCTCCTCCTCACCGACCATACTTTCCGTCTGTCGTCTATTCAAGCTACTACTAATCACGTCATGTACTATCATACTATCACGGATGTACTTTTGATCTTCTTTTGATCGTTTCCTTGTGTAGTACGAGTTTCTCCCACTCCTTCACTTATCAGATTTTTTTATCATGTCTCTTTCGTCGACTGTAATTCTTTTCTCTTCATTCCTTTTACATGTACTCATTTTTTAGATTACTTATGTTTTTTTTGTGTTTTGTGTGCTTCATAAATTGTATTGTTGTACAACCCTTGTGTCATTTTATGAGTCGCTGTGATTTTATTTTTTATTTGTCTTTTATGTCGGGTAATCTATGAGATTACCGAAGAAGTAATGTAATTAAAAGTCAATAAAGAAAATTGTCAAAAAGAATAAAGAAAATTAAAGACATGGAAAAAAAATGATTGTAGTATCAAATTATTTTAATTTATTATAATTTCATATTTGAATCTGAATTCAAAATATTAAAAAATCAATTAATGAAATCAATCACAAATTACTTACCGACGATTTTAATTAACAACCGCATAACTTTATAAAAGAAAAAAACTATCCATCCTATTTTGATATATCATATTGGATTATTGCTTGGAATCAAACTATTATCATAACGAACTGTTGTTCCAAATTTGACAATATTATAGTAATTTATCGCTCCAGTTTTGACAAATACAACTACTGACTATTGTTTACAAATTTGACAAGTATTTTTTTGCAATTTGTTGCGTTGATTTTTGACAGTCATTTGTTTTACGGTTACAATATTGTGATTAATATTACACTGATTACTGATTACTCTTATTTTTGTTTTTATTTAATATTAGTAAGTTTACTTAATTAAATCCAAAATAAATTAAACCCAAAAATAAATTACCCAAATAAATTAAACTTTGAGAGTATGGAGATTTCCTCCAAAATTAAACTGTAGTATTTGGAACTGTAAAAGCGTGGGCATACCTAGAACAGCCGCATCACAGATACCTTGAACGATACAATTTTCTGTCGAAAATTGACTATGATTGCCGATGTGTAGATGAATTTTCGCTTTTCCAATCACCTTTATAAGTGATCCACTTATAGATTGAGCTTTTTGATCGGTGTGGATAAGGTTTTTAATGCCACAATTTTGAGCGATATCTTCACGTAAAAGAGATAACTCACTTCCAGTATCAATCAACCAATCTATCTTTGTTTATTAACAAAACCTGTGACATATTTCCAATTTCCTTGGTAATCTTTAAGAACTGATGATAATATCACACCAGAAGATTGCACTGCTGATGCCTTTTTGTTCTTGCATACTGACTTAAAGTGACCTTGAATATTACAGTTTCTGCAATACTTTTTTAGCCGGGCAATCCTTGTGTCCGTGTATTGACTTTGACCAACACCAATAACAATTACGATCATGAAAAATCGTCTTCTTTACGGCCGAAATTTCAAGCATGGATAAATTAACGTCTGAAATTTGGTTATTGATGCTTTCCATGGCATTGATCGAGGATTCTTCAACTAAAACCACGGCAATAGTATTATCTAAGTTGAACGCTTTGATATCTTTATGAAATAGCACGAAACTATGGCATACAGCTTTGAGGTTTGCTCGAGAGTATAATCCTTGAGCAAAAGCGTAACGCAATGCTTCATCAGATAACGATGCTGGAAAATTGCAATACTGGATGATCTGTCTCAAAGTACTGACAAAATCATGAATTGATTGATTTTGTGATTGACTTGATGAGTTAAAGTGAAGTCTCTCACTTAAAATATTTTGGCCTCCATTGAACTTTGTTGAGATAAAGTTTTTTGCACGTATATACGGTGTCATATCAGCCTTTATCTCACCTTCAGTTAAATCGGCTCAAACAACATCATCATAGTACCTTGAAGTTTTCTCTGTGACGCATAATAAAAATATGTTCAATTTGTTTTCCTCGGTCAGCTTTGTAACGCGTATAAATGCCTCAGTCGAATCACCAGTTAATTGAGGCGGATTCATTTTCATCATCGTCATTTATTATTATTGTGAAAATATTTGTATTAGAAAAGATAAATAGATTCTATAACTTTATTTCACAATAATAATAATAATACATGTAATTTGAAATGTGCAATTATATGTGAATATTAAAACAAATATTTAATTGATAATTCAAATACTGCAGTTAGATCGGGAATTTGAGATAAATCGAAAGATGGAACGGCACAGATAAATCTAAGGAAACTTTACAACTATCTTCATCATCATAATTCTTTTAGTTTGTTGTTTTCTTTAACTTCTTTCTCTTTCTATTGTGATGATTGTTTATTAATATTTATAATTCAATTAAATTATTATTCTAGTTTTATTTTATTTATTCATTTAATCTAACCGTCTTATAAAGGTGACTTTACAGATTGAATATCAAATATATAATCAGTCAACTCCATTTTATAATAGTATTGAAAAACATATTGGCGCTCCTAATAATCGAAAAACAATTTCAATATCATTTTGCGAATTAATATTAAATATGGGAGTCCTCAAAATGATTTGCGATATCTTTTCTACTAATTTATAATATACGAGTATTTTTTCTTCGACAAAAGAATTTAAAAAAATAGTTTGTGAAACATTCCACGTATACTACTTGTAATCTAAAAAAGAACTAAAACAGTTAGAATAAAATAAAAAGGGGTAGAGAAGAATTTAGGGTCCTTAAAATGAATATTAAATAAAAAATATTACACACATAATTTAACAACTTTAATATCAGATGATAGTTTATTAACAAAATAAATATGCTTACGTTTTCTTTGAATCACAACTAGATATTAATATATTCAAAAGTATTATAAATCTAAAATA
The DNA here is from genome assembly GCA_001938485.1 of Girardia tigrina. Classification (NCBI taxonomy): domain Eukaryota; kingdom Metazoa; phylum Platyhelminthes; order Tricladida; family Dugesiidae; genus Girardia; species Girardia tigrina. The sequence goes on from MQRK01126795.1 coordinate 2,911, forward strand.
GAGAAAACAAGGTAAGTTTATTCCACGTAATTACATTATTTACAAAATTATGATAAACATGTTTAAATTATAAAAAATAGACAATTATTAAAACACATTGTCTTGTTATTGAAATGTAGATCGAAATTCAAGATGTTTTTATTATTTACTAACTGAAAGTGGTAAAGTTAGGTAAGATATAAAGAAAGATCATAATATAATTGTTTTTATGAGGAATCTTAAAACTTATGTCGATATTTGAAAACATCGCATCACTGATGTATGTTACGTTTATTTCTGTCTTCATAATTTTAAAACTGAAATTTTAAGAAACACAAAATTGAAACAAATATTTCGGCTTCTTTTTCTATTTTTATAATTTTTTTGCTGGTCTTTAATATTAAAATAACTTCCATATCTTTTTTTATAAACATTAAAAAGCTTTCTAATTTGGGAAATATATTTTTATTTATCTTAATTAAAATTGTTTACGAATAGCTTTAATTTCAAAATTAAATTTAATCATCGTTACTTTTAACAACCTTGACTACGTTTCGAAATTCAAAATCCTATTTTCTATGTGTTAGTTCAATTTTATTTTTATCATTTTTATGTTCCATTTTTTGCCGTTTTCTCGCAATTGGAGGTCTAAATAATTGTGCGAACATATTAATTTAAATGTGAAATTAACTTATTATGAATTAACTGATGTTTAAAAACACAATGTAAATTTTGAAAAAAATAATAAATTCAAATGTTATTGATTTGTTTTTTCATCCTTAAATAAAATTAATTGTGAAGATATTTAAATTGCCAAATCAAAGTCTCATTTTAACCCCAGTTAGAGTAATTTATCCCTGTTTCCAGACCACTGAATTAAGACTTCACTGGTATTGCGTAACGTAACATAATAAAACATATTGTTCACCAATAAAATCAGCAATTTGCATCAAGTCTAAAAGATTGTAAATAGTTTAATGTAAGAAGGCATTCTTGTGTAATTTTAATAGACTCATGTATTTTTACTCCATTTTTAACAACTTTACTAAAATAACAAAGGATTTAGCTTTATTATAAGTTATTTAATATTTAAATTACAAAATCGTTTTTGGACGATTAAAATTAATTTTTAAAACAATTCATGTAAACTTTTACGTATATTATATAAATTACTTAAAAATTATAATATATATAATTATATATATCGCAAATTAGAAAACTGAAAGCAAGAACTCACTTTATAATCACATTTAACATTATCCAAATAAATATAAAAAGATGATATTGATATGCATAATGCTTTACAGTTTTTATAAGTATGATTGACCTATTAATATGATTTATGACCATATGATTACTTTTGTGTATCTGCCCGACTACCGGTCCAGGCGTGGTTTTATGACGATACGGTGAAAATGCGATATGCAGTTTTATACTTTAATTTAATTTAATATTCTTTCTTGAGTTTTGCTCATTGTTTCATGAACATTTAATTTTTTCTATCGGTGTTGTTACAAATACATATTGATTTGTTCACTGATCATAGTTTTGGATCGGAATATATGAGTCGGCACTCATTATCATCTGGTTAATCTGTCTGAAATCATTAAAGTACTAGACATAATCAGATAGATATGTATGGATGGATCATTTGGCCTGCTTACTTTATTTAAAACTGTGTGATAAGACACTATAAAGACATTCAAATCATTTTTTCAAAAATTAAAAAATTGTTCGATTGTTATAAATTTAAATTTTTTTATTAATTATTTGATTAATATAAAGTGAACGAGAAAATAGCAATGTTAAAAATAATTCAAAAAAGAATTTAAATCCTTTTGAATTTATCAAATCAATATAAAAGTACAATAAATGTACTCATTGTACAATTAATTTAAACTCGTCATATAACCTTATAAAAGAAGAGAGTAAAATGACTGTCAAAAAGGCTTTGGTGTTCGCCAAAAAATTATGGGTGTAAGATCAAGGATTACTGTGCAATTATTTTACTAGTATTGCACATTCGTTTGAGTGTGGGAGCTTCTTGTCGAACAGCACTTGAGATTAGTTCAAGTTGCGTCTGGTTTTAAATTTAAATACTTAATAAAATATCAATGAAAAGCAAATTAATGATATCGTAAGTAATTTAAACAAATTTAAATTGACATAAAATAAGATAATATTAAATTGAATAGTTTGATTTTTGATTAATTTTAACAGTTTGATCTAATTATTTATGCTGATTCAAACATATGAGTATCAAAATAAAGTGGCCAATATGAATTTTTTTGGATATGTTATGTTATTTTTTATTGTTATAAAAATGCTAGTTAAGTAAAAAGGGGATTGATTTCCGTCAAAGTGTAAGAAATGTATGGTAATATTTATGTAACTAGAAAAATAAACGTCATATATGACGGGTAAGCTGAATTTTCGTCTTTGAAAGTTGCTGTTTTTTTTAAATCGTATTTATTATAATTTATTTATTGTTTCAAAAATATTTTTATTTTTTATTTAATTATCTTCTTACAATTTTAAGTAGATTATTAAGCGTGAGGCACAAACAAACAAACATTATGTAAATATATGTTATACTAAAAAATATCATTTATTAATATGATTGTAGAAACTAAGAAATATCTCAATAGCATCAACAATAGATAAACAAGAGATAGTTGAAGGAATTTTAATTAAAACTAATGCATAAATAGACAGTTGGTTGGATTCAAATGATATAGGTAATCGACAACTATACAACTAGCAGTTGTAGAGAGAGGAATTGAAAGTTGGAATGACTGAATGAATGGAGGTTTTTGAGAATTATTCAGGAACATTTTGTCGAAGTCCTCCTAGCAAATACTTTCATTAAATCAGGATTTTAAATTTTGCTTGTGATAATTTATTCGATTTTTATTAATGATTTATATTATAATTTTGGTAATTATTGCCATGAAAATATTGATGGTAATTTTTAACACTAGCAATCATTACATCATCACGTATATAAAATTATTTAGAATACTCATACTATCACAATTATTTGAATATCTTGAAGTAGTAAGATATAATCCTTAAACATAATCAACATCCTAATTTCTTTTTAGAATATTCGTCGTCCGTTTTTTAAGACAATTTTATGTCTTCTTTACTAATAATTTTTCTACATAACGTTATGGCATTTATTCGATTTGTACAATGTCTTGATCGAGAACAAGAACATATTTTCAAATAAATGTTGTTTAAGTTATTAAAATTTATTTTATTTCCCTTGGATAATATGTTTTGATTCAATTGAAACTATAGTTTTTCTTTTTAGGTTACTGTCATTCAAACATATAGATCCCAATTTATTATAAGGATAATAAAAAGGATAATAATAAGGAGTAATAATAAAAGGATAATAATACGGATAATAAAACCATTCAATGTGTTCGATAAAAGCAATCATTTTTTAAATCAAAAACTCTAATTAATCGGTTTAATATCCGAAAACACTCATTATAAATTAATACATACAGATATATTTTAAGACTTCATAGACACTGACTAAATCTCCAGAACGAACAGTGAAAACATTGTTGCAGGATAAAGATAAACAAATTGTGATATTGTTTTTGTAAAAAGTTACAAAATTTGAGATTTAAATTCTTTGAAAAAGTATTGTGAGTTTTATCTTAATCTGACTTGTTAAAGCGACATACATTATTATTATTTTTAAATTATAACTTTCACGATTTAAACATTTTTTACAATATTTAATTTAAAACGCAATTTGGATCTGAAAAATTTTTAATTTAAAATTTTGCGTGTTTTTTCGCGACATTCGGCAAAATTTTTAACAATTGTACTATCTTATATACAGTAAAACCTCTATAAGTTGAAAGGCGCGGTGCAGAAATTTTAATTCAACTCATGGAGAGTTTTAAGTTGAAGAAAATATACTCCTATATCACAACTATTGAATATGGCAAGAAGAATAAGAAGTGTATTAATAAATTTATTTATTTTCTAATGATCCATGAATAAAGAGAGGTTTGTCAAAGAGTTTTCATACACTTTAGCTGAGCTTTTTCAAAATTTTATTCCGAAGCCCATCACATCTTCAGATAACGTTGGTACTAGTCGTAATATGAAATTTCTGAATTTTTGCAAACAATAAAGAGCTTCGGGTCATGAGATGCCTTTTTCAAAATCTGTTTTATGCTATTTTTTTACTTTCAGTTTACATAAAAGTATAAAAAACGGTTTTAAATACAAATTAAAACTGCAGTTTTAAATGCAAATTAAAACTGCAGTTTTAAAACTTATATTATCATAAGGAGTTAAAAAATTGTTTTCAAAAATTCTGGTTTTTTTAAATTACAGAATTTTTAACTTTGGAGATTTTACTATATATATATATATATATTGTTGAACTAAGTAATCATCATTATTGGGAGAAGAACTCGTGTGAGGCATTATTGATCAAATCACTTAACCCATTAAATAATGTACAAACAACGCTCTATTTCACTTTGTTGAAAGTATTTAATTACATATTACATAAGATGATTACATGACAACTATATAAAGTAGTACAATTGTTGAATATTTTTTTGAAAATCAGAAAATGTTCAAAGACTATTTCACATTTTGTCAGTCAATTACAATATTTAAATAATATATGAGTAATATTAAATTAATTACTCACAAATTACATAAAATAAATTTATTAAGAAATAAAAAAAAATTAAATTTGCGCAGTAAATAAAATAATCTTTAAAATTACACAGTAACTAAATTTATCCTTCAAATTACACAAGTAAATAAATTAATCGCAACATTTAAATAAATGTGATATTATATATTTTACATTACATTTTTCAAAATTGAATAAAAATTTACCATGTTTACAGGTGATCAAGTTAATAATTCAGGCTATAAGGATTTTCTAACATTTATTTAAAATACAACAAATTACTCAATAATTTGAAACTGTCACAAATTTTCGGAATATTAAAATACAGGAGATTTCATTAAGAATACCTTGGATCCATTAATATATTATAATTATAAATAAAAATATGTTCTTATAAATATTTATATACATCTAATAATCCTCACATCATCCTTCTTTAAAAGCTTTCAACCATTCTATATTCCTGTATATAACTCAACCTGATTTAGTTATCAATTCAACACTACGGTCTTGTCTTTTATGAATAATTTTGTATAGTCCTTCACATCGATAAGTACGCTTTTGTCTATATTCTATCTTAACAAACACGGTATCATCTTCGTTGAATATTCGCTTTTGTTTTTCATCCGACAATTTATTCATTTCCATTTGTTACACATTCGATTACTTTTTTTATTATCTACGTCATATTGACGAGAGCCATCTAAAATCACTTCCGTAGGACTGAATCCTATTGTACTTTGTTTTGAAGCATTAATACTGAGCTCAATTTCTGGTAAAAGCTCCCTCCAGTTTGTCTTTCTGCATTCTTGTAATGCGCCATTTATTGCATCTCGTACCTTTCAAAACTAACGTTCAATTATTCTGTATACATTGTGATTATAGGAACTTGAAAACACAAGTTTAATCAACATTGATTTTGTAAAATCTGTAAACGCCTTTGATTCAAAAACCTTCCCATGATGTACATGGAGGCATGCAGGAGACCCAAATCTAAATTTCCAACGTTTCAAAATCGTATTGATGACTGTTATTTCTTCTTGGTTGCTCACTGCGGTCAAACTTATATATCTAATAAACCTATCAATTATTCCTAGAATATATTTCTTTCCCTTTATTACAGGCATCGGTCCACAAAAATCCATGTAAACATCCTCAAAGGGACAAGATGATATTAACGAATTCGTCTCTTCTTTTGTTTGTCATGTATAAGTTTTTCCTTTCTGAGATGAACTACAATTGCGCACTACTAATTCTACCATTTTCGTAAAATGTTCCCAGGGATATTCATCCTTTATTAAAGAATGTTTTTTTACTCCGGCCTGAAATAGAAACCTATGAAAAAATAAAATACATTCTTTTCTCATCGTTTATGGAATGAAAATTCTTCCATTCAATGATCGAACACAACCTGACTCAATTCTAAATTTTTGATTGTCCTGTGAGTTAATGTTCGATTTTGTTTGCGATTTCATTGACATGGATTTCTTTCTTTTCCTTTTTTCTATTATTATTTTAATGGATTCTGGCGATTAAGTACAGTGTTAGAAAATATGACATTAATTCAACCTTGTTCCATTTATGAGCAATAATTTTGAAATCATTTTCACGATCTTATTGAAATAGACGCTTGAAAAATCTGAAACTTTTCAATATGATATAATCCTGTAGATATTAAATTAATGACGTAGGCCGACCGAAAGCTTTCCACAATCGTTCCTTGAAATTTGAAATTTTCGGATCCACTGATTCATATGTAATAATTAAATATTTATGAATGCTTTGACGACGATTCACTGGATTGCTTCATTGATCTGCGCCACTTCAAAGATGCGTTTGCAATCTCCAATAAAAGTATCAATTTCTTCTTTACCGCTGAATGTATTTGGAGCTAAGTTGAATGCAACATTTTGCAAGATCGCCATATAAGAATTTTCTAAAAATGTAAAAAAAAACATTTTTTTCATTTAAAAAACAAACAAAAAACAGCCTTTGTTTTTTTCGTTTTTTATGTTTTTTTCAGAAAATAGCAAAATACTGTTTGGTCCATACCTATAAAATATATAAATAAAAAGTTTCCAGATTTCATATTATAATTACAAATTAAGAGATCATACAATAGTTAAAATAAACATAAGTAAATTTTTCCACATGTTCATCCGTGAGTCTGTTTCGACTTGAAGTATACACGTTGCCCATTACAGACCAGCAACGTTCACTGACTTCTGAACTTGTGGGTATATTTTAAACAGTCACGGCCAATTTATCACCATGTCACAGAATCCATAAGTGTAGCATCTTCCCAAATTTCAGGCGTAGAAAATACACCTGTCTGTGCTTTGTATGTCAGCATTTGCGACCATATTACATTAAATTCTTTTGGTATATTTTCCTGCAGGAATTTTCTGAGACGCATGAACTCATGATCTACGAGTTGATCGCCTCTCCGACTAGGATCCAAAACATGAGCTAGAATGAAAGGTGGATGACATCAATAAGAAACAATTATTGTTATTAATAAATTGCAAAAACTTGTGTACCCACGAGCATTATTTCATTGGTTAAGAAACTTCGACGCTTTTAAAATTTTTCTCGAACACTGTTATTAAAATCTTTGTCTCTCATTACATTTTTGACGCAGATTTTCTTGTAATCGTTAGAGTTTAAGATAAATTTGTTCTTGAGAAGGTTCATCTGACTCAAAATTTGATAATGCAAAGATAAAAGGTTCATAGAAAGACTCCACAAACTGAAAGCCGTTCAAAAAAGAAGAGCTGTTGTCGTCTGCATCAAGCAAAATATTTCGAATTTCGTTGTCTTTAATAGAGCCTATAAAGTGTAAAAAAGTAGTCCAGTATCAATATATACGTAAAAAGATTGTCATACCTGCAACTCCAAAAAATGCCTCTTTGGAATCCAACACAGACTTGATCATTTCATGGATACTCCCCCATCTTGTCTGAGTATACTTGTGAAGAGCGATGATTTTACCAAGACGTCTTTGCTGTTGGTCTTTTAAGTCACTTTTTGGAATGTGATGGTTGGAAAAGTAAGACACTACACGATCACATTTTTGAAGAGTTTGAAAAAGTGGCAAATTCAGGAAATCTTTTACAAGTAAATGAATGCCATGAGATGCGCAACAAACACATAACACGTGTGGAAAACGTGTTTCAACAAATTGCCAGGCTGCTTTCATATTGACAGCGTTGTCAGTGACTACATCCACAATTTTTGATGGTTCATTCTCAATGATTTCACGTAATTTTGCACCAATAAAATCACCTGAAAAAGTGTAAATTGCACTTTAGCTAAGACTATCAAAAAAATTAAACGATTATTTATTTGTATGAGAATCACCAGTTGCATTGATTGCTTTGAGGAAAAAAGACTTATGCGTAGCTAAAACAAAGTTCACGATAGAGTCGCCTTAAATATTGCTCCATCCATCGATGATTAGAGTCATATTTTCGCAATTTGGAATAAATTTGTCCACTTACTGTTTTACATTCTCATAACAGGTGTTCAGAAGTGGAGTGGACAGATCATATCTCGTCGGAATGTGATTTTTGAAAGACGGTCGTAGGGTTTCAATCCAGTTTATAAAGTCTTGACTTTCCACTAAGGCGAAAGGCAAATTATTGGAATAGATCATCATTGTCAAAGCCGTCTTTTACTTCAAAATTTGCCGTTCTGTCATTATATCAACAAATTTGAGAATTGACGACGACGAAAGATTAGATTTTGTAATCACATTATCACTAGAGGATGTATGAAAAGGTGATACTATTGATTTCGGACAGCTTTGAGACGATATAGTAGAAGCGCCTTCTTGAATGAATTCTGAAGATAATTGTGCCTGGGATAATGAATCCAATGACTGTGTGGCATTGTTTTCATTATTTTCAACAACGTCAATTGAAAGGCAGATACTCAAATGGCAATTGTTCACATGTTCCAGTCTAGTGGTGCTAGGCGCAGTGAGGCACTTATTGCAATTTTTGCATCTGAACGTCGTAGTTTTTTTCTCTTTATTATTTGATTGTACTACAAAACTTGACAAAACAGATAAGGAGTTGTTGCGAGTCATAAAAAACCTAAAATCATCATTTAAAAATTAATTAAAATGATAGTACAAGTACTTCAATGTATTCTATTTGCTTGTCTAAAATTAAAATATTTAAAACAAAAATTGACTTTTTGTAACAAAATATGGTTGTTTTTTAAAAATAATTTTTAAGTCTATAAAAAACGTGTTTGTTTTTGTTATAAAAAACGTTTTTTTTGTTTTTTCCATCCATAGGATTTTCCAACATTTATTCAAAATACAATAAATTGCACAATAATTTGAATTTTTCAAAAATTTTCTGAATATTAAAACACAAGAGATAAATGAAGAAAACTTTGGATTCATACATATATAGTATACAGTGAAACTCGGATATCTCGAACTCGGTTATCTTGAATACACGGTTATCTCGAAGAAATTTTCTGGTTCCAAGTTTTTCTCTATATTGTTTTTTTATCTTATTTAATCTGCAATCTCGAAAACACGGATATCTCGAAACAAATTTACATAAAATTTTGTTAAATTTGCACGTATATCTCGAATTTTTATAATTTAAATGTATTTGTTTTATAAATAGTGGTTATATTCTGTGTTGGGTTCGTGATCTATCCAGCTGCCATATAGTTCATAATACAAAATATCGAGCTGTCATTTCTGCCAGCGGACACTATCTCTAAAACCCAACCCATGGATGGTATCATCAAAACTTTTAAGCATCAGTCAAGTGAGAATTTCTGAATTAAAACAGCATGAGATTCTAGTCAACGGTAAATTTAATTACAACCTCGGTTATCTCGAATTTTTTCGTTCCCCATCGAATTCGAGATATCCGAACTCTACTGTCATTATAAATAGAAATATGTTATTATAAATATTTATATAGATATCATTATCCTCACACAGACGATGAAGAAATTATTTCAATTTTACGAGGTTCGTGTAACAAAAAGGCGGTTTGTTATATAAACTAACAAATGGCGACACAGTCTAATAAGGTTTGTTAATGAAGAAGGACACACGATTTTGGATGCTGCTAATTTGTTAAAATTGAATTATTTCTTATTAATTTTATTTTTATGTAATTTTGGAGTAATTAATTTAATATTACTCATATATTATTTAATTTATTATTAATTTAATTTTCTGGTTCCAAGTTTTTCTCTATATTGTTTTTTTATCTTATTTAATCTACTGATAACATGTTGTAATTGGTTGAAAAAGTGTTTTAATTGACTGAAAAAATGTTTTAATTGACTGGAAATGGTATACACCAGGGTGCACAAGCGGGTACAGTGGGGTGGCGGCATCCCGGAGCTGAGAGTTCGGGGAAAAGATCTGAACTCTCAGGAATCGACCTGTAGAGACGTTTTTGAGGAAACGCAGATCATCTTCAACAGATTCGGCCACATTTCGTTTTTGATCAACTCTCTGATCTCATCATTCATCAAATATCCGAACAGCCCTCAAACCAAGTGGAAAAATTAGCGAGCATCGCTGACGATGGAGCCGGTCATTTTCGATCCTTCCAAACATCACCGCTTTTAAACAAACACTTTCAGTTATGCCATTCGATTTTCGTGGATTTCGTTTTGATGTCTCCATTCTCCTTCATATTGAATTCCTTTTCCAGAAATTTATTTTTTCTCAAAAGTTGAAAGAAGATTTTTTTATCAATTTGTATTTATTATCTGACCGCAAATCCCAATTGGTCAAATGAACCACTTCTTTATTCAAATTGACTTTATTGACAATGAAATCATCCCATCTTTCTTTAATTTTCCCAAAAAATTCAACTCCATCACGAAAGAGAAATTCTTTCGTTCTTTCGAAGTTGTTCAAAAAATAATTGATTTTAACGTCAGAATATATAGATTGTAAGGTAAAATCTTATTATTAAATCTTATATAAAATCAATGTATTTTCGATTTCTTTATCTGCACTATTTTCTTTACACAATTTTTTACATGGAGGTTTATTATTATCTTGAATCATTATTAAAATTTCAAACGATTTAAAACTTCAGTAAAATTTGAATATTAATGGCGACTCCAATCAAAAAATTCACTTCTAGAATACAGTCAAACTCGCTTATCTCGAATCGTGTGGGACGGAAAAAAATTCGAGATAGCCGAGTTTGCAGATAATGTGATTTATTTTCTTGAAATATTCTCTATATTACATTACTGTATGAACAAAATTTTAGTATGAGACGAAGCCAATAACAAAATAG
>MQRK01126796.1:0-13811 GCA_001938485.1 Girardia tigrina
ACTTCTGTTTTAGGTTGGTGGAATTTGATCTCCTCCTCACCGACCATACTTTCCGTCTGTCGTCTATTCAAGCTACTACTAATCACGTCATGTACTATCATACTATCACGGATGTACTTTTGATCTTCTTTTGATCGTTTCCTTGTGTAGTACGAGTTTCTCCCACTCCTTCACTTATCAGATTTTTTTATCATGTCTCTTTCGTCGACTGTAATTCTTTTCTCTTCATTCCTTTTACATGTACTCATTTTTTAGATTACTTATGTTTTTTTTGTGTTTTGTGTGCTTCATAAATTGTATTGTTGTACAACCCTTGTGTCATTTTATGAGTCGCTGTGATTTTATTTTTTATTTGTCTTTTATGTCGGGTAATCTATGAGATTACCGAAGAAGTAATGTAATTAAAAGTCAATAAAGAAAATTGTCAAAAAGAATAAAGAAAATTAAAGACATGGAAAAAAAATGATTGTAGTATCAAATTATTTTAATTTATTATAATTTCATATTTGAATCTGAATTCAAAATATTAAAAAATCAATTAATGAAATCAATCACAAATTACTTACCGACGATTTTAATTAACAACCGCATAACTTTATAAAAGAAAAAAACTATCCATCCTATTTTGATATATCATATTGGATTATTGCTTGGAATCAAACTATTATCATAACGAACTGTTGTTCCAAATTTGACAATATTATAGTAATTTATCGCTCCAGTTTTGACAAATACAACTACTGACTATTGTTTACAAATTTGACAAGTATTTTTTTGCAATTTGTTGCGTTGATTTTTGACAGTCATTTGTTTTACGGTTACAATATTGTGATTAATATTACACTGATTACTGATTACTCTTATTTTTGTTTTTATTTAATATTAGTAAGTTTACTTAATTAAATCCAAAATAAATTAAACCCAAAAATAAATTACCCAAATAAATTAAACTTTGAGAGTATGGAGATTTCCTCCAAAATTAAACTGTAGTATTTGGAACTGTAAAAGCGTGGGCATACCTAGAACAGCCGCATCACAGATACCTTGAACGATACAATTTTCTGTCGAAAATTGACTATGATTGCCGATGTGTAGATGAATTTTCGCTTTTCCAATCACCTTTATAAGTGATCCACTTATAGATTGAGCTTTTTGATCGGTGTGGATAAGGTTTTTAATGCCACAATTTTGAGCGATATCTTCACGTAAAAGAGATAACTCACTTCCAGTATCAATCAACCAATCTATCTTTGTTTATTAACAAAACCTGTGACATATTTCCAATTTCCTTGGTAATCTTTAAGAACTGATGATAATATCACACCAGAAGATTGCACTGCTGATGCCTTTTTGTTCTTGCATACTGACTTAAAGTGACCTTGAATATTACAGTTTCTGCAATACTTTTTTAGCCGGGCAATCCTTGTGTCCGTGTATTGACTTTGACCAACACCAATAACAATTACGATCATGAAAAATCGTCTTCTTTACGGCCGAAATTTCAAGCATGGATAAATTAACGTCTGAAATTTGGTTATTGATGCTTTCCATGGCATTGATCGAGGATTCTTCAACTAAAACCACGGCAATAGTATTATCTAAGTTGAACGCTTTGATATCTTTATGAAATAGCACGAAACTATGGCATACAGCTTTGAGGTTTGCTCGAGAGTATAATCCTTGAGCAAAAGCGTAACGCAATGCTTCATCAGATAACGATGCTGGAAAATTGCAATACTGGATGATCTGTCTCAAAGTACTGACAAAATCATGAATTGATTGATTTTGTGATTGACTTGATGAGTTAAAGTGAAGTCTCTCACTTAAAATATTTTGGCCTCCATTGAACTTTGTTGAGATAAAGTTTTTTGCACGTATATACGGTGTCATATCAGCCTTTATCTCACCTTCAGTTAAATCGGCTCAAACAACATCATCATAGTACCTTGAAGTTTTCTCTGTGACGCATAATAAAAATATGTTCAATTTGTTTTCCTCGGTCAGCTTTGTAACGCGTATAAATGCCTCAGTCGAATCACCAGTTAATTGAGGCGGATTCATTTTCATCATCGTCATTTATTATTATTGTGAAAATATTTGTATTAGAAAAGATAAATAGATTCTATAACTTTATTTCACAATAATAATAATAATACATGTAATTTGAAATGTGCAATTATATGTGAATATTAAAACAAATATTTAATTGATAATTCAAATACTGCAGTTAGATCGGGAATTTGAGATAAATCGAAAGATGGAACGGCACAGATAAATCTAAGGAAACTTTACAACTATCTTCATCATCATAATTCTTTTAGTTTGTTGTTTTCTTTAACTTCTTTCTCTTTCTATTGTGATGATTGTTTATTAATATTTATAATTCAATTAAATTATTATTCTAGTTTTATTTTATTTATTCATTTAATCTAACCGTCTTATAAAGGTGACTTTACAGATTGAATATCAAATATATAATCAGTCAACTCCATTTTATAATAGTATTGAAAAACATATTGGCGCTCCTAATAATCGAAAAACAATTTCAATATCATTTTGCGAATTAATATTAAATATGGGAGTCCTCAAAATGATTTGCGATATCTTTTCTACTAATTTATAATATACGAGTATTTTTTCTTCGACAAAAGAATTTAAAAAAATAGTTTGTGAAACATTCCACGTATACTACTTGTAATCTAAAAAAGAACTAAAACAGTTAGAATAAAATAAAAAGGGGTAGAGAAGAATTTAGGGTCCTTAAAATGAATATTAAATAAAAAATATTACACACATAATTTAACAACTTTAATATCAGATGATAGTTTATTAACAAAATAAATATGCTTACGTTTTCTTTGAATCACAACTAGATATTAATATATTCAAAAGTATTATAAATCTAAAATAGAGAAAACAAGGTAAGTTTATTCCACGTAATTACATTATTTACAAAATTATGATAAACATGTTTAAATTATAAAAAATAGACAATTATTAAAACACATTGTCTTGTTATTGAAATGTAGATCGAAATTCAAGATGTTTTTATTATTTACTAACTGAAAGTGGTAAAGTTAGGTAAGATATAAAGAAAGATCATAATATAATTGTTTTTATGAGGAATCTTAAAACTTATGTCGATATTTGAAAACATCGCATCACTGATGTATGTTACGTTTATTTCTGTCTTCATAATTTTAAAACTGAAATTTTAAGAAACACAAAATTGAAACAAATATTTCGGCTTCTTTTTCTATTTTTATAATTTTTTTGCTGGTCTTTAATATTAAAATAACTTCCATATCTTTTTTTATAAACATTAAAAAGCTTTCTAATTTGGGAAATATATTTTTATTTATCTTAATTAAAATTGTTTACGAATAGCTTTAATTTCAAAATTAAATTTAATCATCGTTACTTTTAACAACCTTGACTACGTTTCGAAATTCAAAATCCTATTTTCTATGTGTTAGTTCAATTTTATTTTTATCATTTTTATGTTCCATTTTTTGCCGTTTTCTCGCAATTGGAGGTCTAAATAATTGTGCGAACATATTAATTTAAATGTGAAATTAACTTATTATGAATTAACTGATGTTTAAAAACACAATGTAAATTTTGAAAAAAATAATAAATTCAAATGTTATTGATTTGTTTTTTCATCCTTAAATAAAATTAATTGTGAAGATATTTAAATTGCCAAATCAAAGTCTCATTTTAACCCCAGTTAGAGTAATTTATCCCTGTTTCCAGACCACTGAATTAAGACTTCACTGGTATTGCGTAACGTAACATAATAAAACATATTGTTCACCAATAAAATCAGCAATTTGCATCAAGTCTAAAAGATTGTAAATAGTTTAATGTAAGAAGGCATTCTTGTGTAATTTTAATAGACTCATGTATTTTTACTCCATTTTTAACAACTTTACTAAAATAACAAAGGATTTAGCTTTATTATAAGTTATTTAATATTTAAATTACAAAATCGTTTTTGGACGATTAAAATTAATTTTTAAAACAATTCATGTAAACTTTTACGTATATTATATAAATTACTTAAAAATTATAATATATATAATTATATATATCGCAAATTAGAAAACTGAAAGCAAGAACTCACTTTATAATCACATTTAACATTATCCAAATAAATATAAAAAGATGATATTGATATGCATAATGCTTTACAGTTTTTATAAGTATGATTGACCTATTAATATGATTTATGACCATATGATTACTTTTGTGTATCTGCCCGACTACCGGTCCAGGCGTGGTTTTATGACGATACGGTGAAAATGCGATATGCAGTTTTATACTTTAATTTAATTTAATATTCTTTCTTGAGTTTTGCTCATTGTTTCATGAACATTTAATTTTTTCTATCGGTGTTGTTACAAATACATATTGATTTGTTCACTGATCATAGTTTTGGATCGGAATATATGAGTCGGCACTCATTATCATCTGGTTAATCTGTCTGAAATCATTAAAGTACTAGACATAATCAGATAGATATGTATGGATGGATCATTTGGCCTGCTTACTTTATTTAAAACTGTGTGATAAGACACTATAAAGACATTCAAATCATTTTTTCAAAAATTAAAAAATTGTTCGATTGTTATAAATTTAAATTTTTTTATTAATTATTTGATTAATATAAAGTGAACGAGAAAATAGCAATGTTAAAAATAATTCAAAAAAGAATTTAAATCCTTTTGAATTTATCAAATCAATATAAAAGTACAATAAATGTACTCATTGTACAATTAATTTAAACTCGTCATATAACCTTATAAAAGAAGAGAGTAAAATGACTGTCAAAAAGGCTTTGGTGTTCGCCAAAAAATTATGGGTGTAAGATCAAGGATTACTGTGCAATTATTTTACTAGTATTGCACATTCGTTTGAGTGTGGGAGCTTCTTGTCGAACAGCACTTGAGATTAGTTCAAGTTGCGTCTGGTTTTAAATTTAAATACTTAATAAAATATCAATGAAAAGCAAATTAATGATATCGTAAGTAATTTAAACAAATTTAAATTGACATAAAATAAGATAATATTAAATTGAATAGTTTGATTTTTGATTAATTTTAACAGTTTGATCTAATTATTTATGCTGATTCAAACATATGAGTATCAAAATAAAGTGGCCAATATGAATTTTTTTGGATATGTTATGTTATTTTTTATTGTTATAAAAATGCTAGTTAAGTAAAAAGGGGATTGATTTCCGTCAAAGTGTAAGAAATGTATGGTAATATTTATGTAACTAGAAAAATAAACGTCATATATGACGGGTAAGCTGAATTTTCGTCTTTGAAAGTTGCTGTTTTTTTTAAATCGTATTTATTATAATTTATTTATTGTTTCAAAAATATTTTTATTTTTTATTTAATTATCTTCTTACAATTTTAAGTAGATTATTAAGCGTGAGGCACAAACAAACAAACATTATGTAAATATATGTTATACTAAAAAATATCATTTATTAATATGATTGTAGAAACTAAGAAATATCTCAATAGCATCAACAATAGATAAACAAGAGATAGTTGAAGGAATTTTAATTAAAACTAATGCATAAATAGACAGTTGGTTGGATTCAAATGATATAGGTAATCGACAACTATACAACTAGCAGTTGTAGAGAGAGGAATTGAAAGTTGGAATGACTGAATGAATGGAGGTTTTTGAGAATTATTCAGGAACATTTTGTCGAAGTCCTCCTAGCAAATACTTTCATTAAATCAGGATTTTAAATTTTGCTTGTGATAATTTATTCGATTTTTATTAATGATTTATATTATAATTTTGGTAATTATTGCCATGAAAATATTGATGGTAATTTTTAACACTAGCAATCATTACATCATCACGTATATAAAATTATTTAGAATACTCATACTATCACAATTATTTGAATATCTTGAAGTAGTAAGATATAATCCTTAAACATAATCAACATCCTAATTTCTTTTTAGAATATTCGTCGTCCGTTTTTTAAGACAATTTTATGTCTTCTTTACTAATAATTTTTCTACATAACGTTATGGCATTTATTCGATTTGTACAATGTCTTGATCGAGAACAAGAACATATTTTCAAATAAATGTTGTTTAAGTTATTAAAATTTATTTTATTTCCCTTGGATAATATGTTTTGATTCAATTGAAACTATAGTTTTTCTTTTTAGGTTACTGTCATTCAAACATATAGATCCCAATTTATTATAAGGATAATAAAAAGGATAATAATAAGGAGTAATAATAAAAGGATAATAATACGGATAATAAAACCATTCAATGTGTTCGATAAAAGCAATCATTTTTTAAATCAAAAACTCTAATTAATCGGTTTAATATCCGAAAACACTCATTATAAATTAATACATACAGATATATTTTAAGACTTCATAGACACTGACTAAATCTCCAGAACGAACAGTGAAAACATTGTTGCAGGATAAAGATAAACAAATTGTGATATTGTTTTTGTAAAAAGTTACAAAATTTGAGATTTAAATTCTTTGAAAAAGTATTGTGAGTTTTATCTTAATCTGACTTGTTAAAGCGACATACATTATTATTATTTTTAAATTATAACTTTCACGATTTAAACATTTTTTACAATATTTAATTTAAAACGCAATTTGGATCTGAAAAATTTTTAATTTAAAATTTTGCGTGTTTTTTCGCGACATTCGGCAAAATTTTTAACAATTGTACTATCTTATATACAGTAAAACCTCTATAAGTTGAAAGGCGCGGTGCAGAAATTTTAATTCAACTCATGGAGAGTTTTAAGTTGAAGAAAATATACTCCTATATCACAACTATTGAATATGGCAAGAAGAATAAGAAGTGTATTAATAAATTTATTTATTTTCTAATGATCCATGAATAAAGAGAGGTTTGTCAAAGAGTTTTCATACACTTTAGCTGAGCTTTTTCAAAATTTTATTCCGAAGCCCATCACATCTTCAGATAACGTTGGTACTAGTCGTAATATGAAATTTCTGAATTTTTGCAAACAATAAAGAGCTTCGGGTCATGAGATGCCTTTTTCAAAATCTGTTTTATGCTATTTTTTTACTTTCAGTTTACATAAAAGTATAAAAAACGGTTTTAAATACAAATTAAAACTGCAGTTTTAAATGCAAATTAAAACTGCAGTTTTAAAACTTATATTATCATAAGGAGTTAAAAAATTGTTTTCAAAAATTCTGGTTTTTTTAAATTACAGAATTTTTAACTTTGGAGATTTTACTATATATATATATATATATTGTTGAACTAAGTAATCATCATTATTGGGAGAAGAACTCGTGTGAGGCATTATTGATCAAATCACTTAACCCATTAAATAATGTACAAACAACGCTCTATTTCACTTTGTTGAAAGTATTTAATTACATATTACATAAGATGATTACATGACAACTATATAAAGTAGTACAATTGTTGAATATTTTTTTGAAAATCAGAAAATGTTCAAAGACTATTTCACATTTTGTCAGTCAATTACAATATTTAAATAATATATGAGTAATATTAAATTAATTACTCACAAATTACATAAAATAAATTTATTAAGAAATAAAAAAAAATTAAATTTGCGCAGTAAATAAAATAATCTTTAAAATTACACAGTAACTAAATTTATCCTTCAAATTACACAAGTAAATAAATTAATCGCAACATTTAAATAAATGTGATATTATATATTTTACATTACATTTTTCAAAATTGAATAAAAATTTACCATGTTTACAGGTGATCAAGTTAATAATTCAGGCTATAAGGATTTTCTAACATTTATTTAAAATACAACAAATTACTCAATAATTTGAAACTGTCACAAATTTTCGGAATATTAAAATACAGGAGATTTCATTAAGAATACCTTGGATCCATTAATATATTATAATTATAAATAAAAATATGTTCTTATAAATATTTATATACATCTAATAATCCTCACATCATCCTTCTTTAAAAGCTTTCAACCATTCTATATTCCTGTATATAACTCAACCTGATTTAGTTATCAATTCAACACTACGGTCTTGTCTTTTATGAATAATTTTGTATAGTCCTTCACATCGATAAGTACGCTTTTGTCTATATTCTATCTTAACAAACACGGTATCATCTTCGTTGAATATTCGCTTTTGTTTTTCATCCGACAATTTATTCATTTCCATTTGTTACACATTCGATTACTTTTTTTATTATCTACGTCATATTGACGAGAGCCATCTAAAATCACTTCCGTAGGACTGAATCCTATTGTACTTTGTTTTGAAGCATTAATACTGAGCTCAATTTCTGGTAAAAGCTCCCTCCAGTTTGTCTTTCTGCATTCTTGTAATGCGCCATTTATTGCATCTCGTACCTTTCAAAACTAACGTTCAATTATTCTGTATACATTGTGATTATAGGAACTTGAAAACACAAGTTTAATCAACATTGATTTTGTAAAATCTGTAAACGCCTTTGATTCAAAAACCTTCCCATGATGTACATGGAGGCATGCAGGAGACCCAAATCTAAATTTCCAACGTTTCAAAATCGTATTGATGACTGTTATTTCTTCTTGGTTGCTCACTGCGGTCAAACTTATATATCTAATAAACCTATCAATTATTCCTAGAATATATTTCTTTCCCTTTATTACAGGCATCGGTCCACAAAAATCCATGTAAACATCCTCAAAGGGACAAGATGATATTAACGAATTCGTCTCTTCTTTTGTTTGTCATGTATAAGTTTTTCCTTTCTGAGATGAACTACAATTGCGCACTACTAATTCTACCATTTTCGTAAAATGTTCCCAGGGATATTCATCCTTTATTAAAGAATGTTTTTTTACTCCGGCCTGAAATAGAAACCTATGAAAAAATAAAATACATTCTTTTCTCATCGTTTATGGAATGAAAATTCTTCCATTCAATGATCGAACACAACCTGACTCAATTCTAAATTTTTGATTGTCCTGTGAGTTAATGTTCGATTTTGTTTGCGATTTCATTGACATGGATTTCTTTCTTTTCCTTTTTTCTATTATTATTTTAATGGATTCTGGCGATTAAGTACAGTGTTAGAAAATATGACATTAATTCAACCTTGTTCCATTTATGAGCAATAATTTTGAAATCATTTTCACGATCTTATTGAAATAGACGCTTGAAAAATCTGAAACTTTTCAATATGATATAATCCTGTAGATATTAAATTAATGACGTAGGCCGACCGAAAGCTTTCCACAATCGTTCCTTGAAATTTGAAATTTTCGGATCCACTGATTCATATGTAATAATTAAATATTTATGAATGCTTTGACGACGATTCACTGGATTGCTTCATTGATCTGCGCCACTTCAAAGATGCGTTTGCAATCTCCAATAAAAGTATCAATTTCTTCTTTACCGCTGAATGTATTTGGAGCTAAGTTGAATGCAACATTTTGCAAGATCGCCATATAAGAATTTTCTAAAAATGTAAAAAAAAACATTTTTTTCATTTAAAAAACAAACAAAAAACAGCCTTTGTTTTTTTCGTTTTTTATGTTTTTTTCAGAAAATAGCAAAATACTGTTTGGTCCATACCTATAAAATATATAAATAAAAAGTTTCCAGATTTCATATTATAATTACAAATTAAGAGATCATACAATAGTTAAAATAAACATAAGTAAATTTTTCCACATGTTCATCCGTGAGTCTGTTTCGACTTGAAGTATACACGTTGCCCATTACAGACCAGCAACGTTCACTGACTTCTGAACTTGTGGGTATATTTTAAACAGTCACGGCCAATTTATCACCATGTCACAGAATCCATAAGTGTAGCATCTTCCCAAATTTCAGGCGTAGAAAATACACCTGTCTGTGCTTTGTATGTCAGCATTTGCGACCATATTACATTAAATTCTTTTGGTATATTTTCCTGCAGGAATTTTCTGAGACGCATGAACTCATGATCTACGAGTTGATCGCCTCTCCGACTAGGATCCAAAACATGAGCTAGAATGAAAGGTGGATGACATCAATAAGAAACAATTATTGTTATTAATAAATTGCAAAAACTTGTGTACCCACGAGCATTATTTCATTGGTTAAGAAACTTCGACGCTTTTAAAATTTTTCTCGAACACTGTTATTAAAATCTTTGTCTCTCATTACATTTTTGACGCAGATTTTCTTGTAATCGTTAGAGTTTAAGATAAATTTGTTCTTGAGAAGGTTCATCTGACTCAAAATTTGATAATGCAAAGATAAAAGGTTCATAGAAAGACTCCACAAACTGAAAGCCGTTCAAAAAAGAAGAGCTGTTGTCGTCTGCATCAAGCAAAATATTTCGAATTTCGTTGTCTTTAATAGAGCCTATAAAGTGTAAAAAAGTAGTCCAGTATCAATATATACGTAAAAAGATTGTCATACCTGCAACTCCAAAAAATGCCTCTTTGGAATCCAACACAGACTTGATCATTTCATGGATACTCCCCCATCTTGTCTGAGTATACTTGTGAAGAGCGATGATTTTACCAAGACGTCTTTGCTGTTGGTCTTTTAAGTCACTTTTTGGAATGTGATGGTTGGAAAAGTAAGACACTACACGATCACATTTTTGAAGAGTTTGAAAAAGTGGCAAATTCAGGAAATCTTTTACAAGTAAATGAATGCCATGAGATGCGCAACAAACACATAACACGTGTGGAAAACGTGTTTCAACAAATTGCCAGGCTGCTTTCATATTGACAGCGTTGTCAGTGACTACATCCACAATTTTTGATGGTTCATTCTCAATGATTTCACGTAATTTTGCACCAATAAAATCACCTGAAAAAGTGTAAATTGCACTTTAGCTAAGACTATCAAAAAAATTAAACGATTATTTATTTGTATGAGAATCACCAGTTGCATTGATTGCTTTGAGGAAAAAAGACTTATGCGTAGCTAAAACAAAGTTCACGATAGAGTCGCCTTAAATATTGCTCCATCCATCGATGATTAGAGTCATATTTTCGCAATTTGGAATAAATTTGTCCACTTACTGTTTTACATTCTCATAACAGGTGTTCAGAAGTGGAGTGGACAGATCATATCTCGTCGGAATGTGATTTTTGAAAGACGGTCGTAGGGTTTCAATCCAGTTTATAAAGTCTTGACTTTCCACTAAGGCGAAAGGCAAATTATTGGAATAGATCATCATTGTCAAAGCCGTCTTTTACTTCAAAATTTGCCGTTCTGTCATTATATCAACAAATTTGAGAATTGACGACGACGAAAGATTAGATTTTGTAATCACATTATCACTAGAGGATGTATGAAAAGGTGATACTATTGATTTCGGACAGCTTTGAGACGATATAGTAGAAGCGCCTTCTTGAATGAATTCTGAAGATAATTGTGCCTGGGATAATGAATCCAATGACTGTGTGGCATTGTTTTCATTATTTTCAACAACGTCAATTGAAAGGCAGATACTCAAATGGCAATTGTTCACATGTTCCAGTCTAGTGGTGCTAGGCGCAGTGAGGCACTTATTGCAATTTTTGCATCTGAACGTCGTAGTTTTTTTCTCTTTATTATTTGATTGTACTACAAAACTTGACAAAACAGATAAGGAGTTGTTGCGAGTCATAAAAAACCTAAAATCATCATTTAAAAATTAATTAAAATGATAGTACAAGTACTTCAATGTATTCTATTTGCTTGTCTAAAATTAAAATATTTAAAACAAAAATTGACTTTTTGTAACAAAATATGGTTGTTTTTTAAAAATAATTTTTAAGTCTATAAAAAACGTGTTTGTTTTTGTTATAAAAAACGTTTTTTTTGTTTTTTCCATCCATAGGATTTTCCAACATTTATTCAAAATACAATAAATTGCACAATAATTTGAATTTTTCAAAAATTTTCTGAATATTAAAACACAAGAGATAAATGAAGAAAACTTTGGATTCATACATATATAGTATACAGTGAAACTCGGATATCTCGAACTCGGTTATCTTGAATACACGGTTATCTCGAAGAAATTTTCTGGTTCCAAGTTTTTCTCTATATTGTTTTTTTATCTTATTTAATCTGCAATCTCGAAAACACGGATATCTCGAAACAAATTTACATAAAATTTTGTTAAATTTGCACGTATATCTCGAATTTTTATAATTTAAATGTATTTGTTTTATAAATAGTGGTTATATTCTGTGTTGGGTTCGTGATCTATCCAGCTGCCATATAGTTCATAATACAAAATATCGAGCTGTCATTTCTGCCAGCGGACACTATCTCTAAAACCCAACCCATGGATGGTATCATCAAAACTTTTAAGCATCAGTCAAGTGAGAATTTCTGAATTAAAACAGCATGAGATTCTAGTCAACGGTAAATTTAATTACAACCTCGGTTATCTCGAATTTTTTCGTTCCCCATCGAATTCGAGATATCCGAACTCTACTGTCATTATAAATAGAAATATGTTATTATAAATATTTATATAGATATCATTATCCTCACACAGACGATGAAGAAATTATTTCAATTTTACGAGGTTCGTGTAACAAAAAGGCGGTTTGTTATATAAACTAACAAATGGCGACACAGTCTAATAAGGTTTGTTAATGAAGAAGTACACACGATTTTGGATGCTGCTAATTTGTTAAAATTGAATTATTTCTTATTAATTTTATTTTTATGTAATTTTGGAGTAATTAATTTAATATTACTCATATATTATTTAAATGTTGTAACTGACTGATAACATGTTGTAATTGGTTGAAAAAGTGTTTTAATTGACTGAAAAAATGTTTTAATTGACTGGAAATGGTATACACCAGGGTGCACAAGCGGGTACAGTGGGGTGGCGGCATCCCGGAGCTGAGAGTTCGGGGAAAAGATCTGAACTCTCAGGAATCGACCTGTAGAGACGTTTTTGAGGAAACGCAGATCATCTTCAACAGATTCGGCCACATTTCGTTTTTGATCAACTCTCTGATCTCATCATTCATCAAATATCCGAACAGCCCTCAAACCAAGTGGAAAAATTAGCGAGCATCGCTGACGATGGAGCCGGTCATTTTCGATCCTTCCAAACATCACCGCTTTTAAACAAACACTTTCAGTTATGCCATTCGATTTTCGTGGATTTCGTTTTGATGTCTCCATTCTCCTTCATATTGAATTCCTTTTCCAGAAATTTATTTTTTCTCAAAAGTTGAAAGAAGATTTTTTTATCAATTTGTATTTATTATCTGACCGCAAATCCCAATTGGTCAAATGAACCACTTCTTTATTCAAATTGACTTTATTGACAATGAAATCATCCCATCTTTCTTTAATTTTCCCAAAAAATTCAACTCCATCACGAAAGAGAAATTCTTTCGTTCTTTCGAAGTTGTTCAAAAAATAATTGATTTTAACGTCAGAATATATAGATTGTAAGGTAAAATCTTATTATTAAATCTTATATAAAATCAATGTATTTTCGATTTCTTTATCTGCACTATTTTCTTTACACAATTTTTTACATGGAGGTTTATTATTATCTTGAATCATTATTAAAATTTCAAACGATTTAAAACTTCAGTAAAATTTGAATATTAATGGCGACTCCAATCAAAAAATTCACTTCTAGAATACAGTCAAACTCGCTTATCTCGAATCGTGTGGGACGGAAAAAAATTCGAGATAGCCGAGTTTGCAGATAATGTGATTTATTTTCTTGAAATATTCTCTATATTACATTACTGTATGAACAAAATTTTAGTATGAGACGAAGCCAATAACAAAATAG
>MQRK01126798.1:0-12588 GCA_001938485.1 Girardia tigrina
GGACAACGATACAGTAGCTATATACTAAAGAAAGTCTTTATTGCAACAAATATGTTGAATATTTGGTAGATAAAACACGTTGACAGAAATTCTAATAATTCAAAAACACTTATTTAAAATAAATGTAAAGGGATTTTCAAAGGTCTCGAAAATTGACACTTATAAATTCCGTCTGTTTTCAGACAAAAGTGCAGATTATTTCAGAATAAAAATAGAATATTGTAAAAAATAAAATGAAATTACTACATTTATAATTTGATAAAATGTAATTTAATTTCCTTTCTTCTGCATCTATAGGAGATTTGCGAATGCAATTTTAATGGAATTAATCTAGACTCAATCAGTGCTCACCAGAAGACGGCATTCCTCGGTCGATTTTATTTTTATCCTCTGTCAAACGGCAAATCTTAATAAATTACTATTCTCCATCGTCGGCCATTTATTGTATTCATAATTCTCAAATCTTGATCATGGAAATTCACAAAGGCCCTGGTTCCATTCCCGAGTCTCCTGTTTTCTTTATGGATTATTCACCCACTAATAAAGGCATATGGTAACGTTACTCCCTTGATAACGTTACTCCGAAACTGTCCACGCAGAGATAGTTGGTACATGGGTATAACATAATTCTACAAAATTCAGTTAATTTAATTTTTCAATTTTTTATGTTACCCATTTGAGAACAATTTCGACTATAAGTTATAGTTTGTCATTCCGCAGTAAATTCATAATATTGTAGTTTACGAAAACTTGTCCTCGTGATTATAGGAAGTCTTGAATAAAACTAAAGAGAATAGGAAGGGCAGAAAGGGTCCCAGTCGTGGTTTGTCTTCAGCGTTCTCCCTACAATCTCCATAACCAAAGCTTCTAAGGCTATCATTTCTTCAGATATTTAAAAGAGCATCAAAGGAGGGAATCTTCCACACTAATATTTGTTGTAATTCTTGGAATAATATTGCTTATTTTCAATACTTTTATCCTTTAGTGAAGTTGCAAGAAAAAAAGATAAACTGCTCAAAACGTCGAAAGAGTTTTGTACATTTTGATATATCTTAATTATTGTTGAAATGAGATTTAGCTTTCATAAAACACTCTCTAAAACTAAAATTATCTCTTAAATGAGATATGATTCTGATTACTTTTTGTCTGGAAAGTTGAGATACATAACTTATAGAAATTTAGCAATTGCTAACCATAAAACATTTGTATTGAAAGGGCAAACAAAAGACGAATGGTGACATTAATATTACACTAACAAACATAAGCAATCGAACAACAGAGTAAGGAAGCAAGAACTTAAGAATAAAGGATTGGTACTTTTTAATTAGAGAATCCACGAAATTTATGAGGTTACACGTTGCACAAAGATATGGGGATAAAGGATACAGAGTTATGTTTTATATTGAATAGGCTGACAAGAATGGTAAAGTTTAATCAAGGTGGAGAACGTTGAGAGAAGAGACCAGAGCACAACACCAAGGACTTCTATTTAGAGGTTGATAGACGGTTGAGAAGACAAGATAAATAGGGCACACCATATAAAATTCTTACAATACAATAAATAATCAAAGTTCCAAATTGGCAGAAATAGAGCCACAAAAAGTCCCAGAAATATTCTGATATTTTTAATATATAATTATTTATTTGAAGAATTATTAAAAGACAAAATCAAAAGAGTCATGGAATGTCGGAAACATTTTATCATTCTTTCATCCTTATTTGAATATTTTAAAAGAAAAAATGTTTTTAGATAATTTATTTACAGAGTAATCAAATTTTAAAAGAAATAATTCGAGATTGAAATTAATTAAATACGAGTGTAAATTTATTAATTATTGATGAAGAAAGCAGCGACGCGCTCTAGCGCGGACCCCAGAAGAACAATGGGACATGTACAACAGGCATGGAGGAAGTTTGTTAAATGACCACAGGAATGCCGTAGAGACTCATATGGCCATTGTGTACTTATCATGAAGAGCATCATACAATCGTCGGTGCAATTCACTTTTTGATCACATATTTTTAAAAAATATTTTCTTTAATTGAAATTTAATTTATTTAAATATTTTACCATATTCAACAATAAAAATTTATTAATTAAAAAATAAAAAATGTAATACTACAATTTAATTATTAGCAAAAATATTTTACTAGTAATATATAGTTAGCCATTTTTAAATTTTATTTTCAAATTTTCGATTTCGAATTCAATGCAAAAAAAACTCAATTCACCCTTTAAAAATTTTATTATTACTTAAATTACAAATTATTACAATTGATGCAGTAAAACAATAACGCAATTTTTTCAATATATATTTTTTTTAGAGAAAAATTTAGAATTTATTCAATAATAAGTTTAAACTTTTTTTATGATTTATCAAATTTCAAAACAAAATGTCAGATAATGATAAAAACTGAAATTTTTATACACACAAATGTTTATAATTAATTGATTCATTAATCTTCCAATATATTACTATTAATTTATCTGTAATAAATCTTAATTGCGCAACCGTTCTGATTACACAAGTCAACAAATTTTTGTCTTTGACAAATGATGGCTAGATTCAGTTAGTTTATGTTCGAAAACTAACAAAATCAAATTCATATCGCAAAGACTTTGATTTTGTGCATATTTTGCATTTATATTTGAGATTTTCGACATTTTATATGAAGACTATCTAAATAATGTTTATTTTCTTATAAGAAAAGTTCAGTTTCTGACTACAGCAGGCTTTGTAATATAATTAGTTTTTCTAAAAACAAACAACGAATATAAATGAAAACTAATTGTCCTATATGCTTCGGAATTTAAATAAATTCTTATTTATATATTGGTATTTTTATTTATAATTCACATCTTTCCCTACTCTCTGTCCAAAGTCAATGTTTTAATTTGACATTTCGAAAACATGATTTGTATTTTTATTTGAATTGTTCATCGCTGAATTGTTTGTGTTTATTATTTTTATATATTATGATATGTATACATGTACATGAACTTAAAATAATTTTAAGACAAATAAAATAATTAAAAAAAAATAAATAGTTAAATATTAAAAAAATATAAAAAGTTTGAGTTGTTGTTCATTTTGAAAACTCGAAAAAAAGATGTTTTTTCGGGTTATTATTGTCATCATTCTTATGGAAGTTGCTGTCGTTGTGTGTGTACCAGTGTAAGTGAGAAATAAAGTATTGAAATAACTGAATCAAATGGCTCTATCTGATCAATCGACCAATCAGAGCGAACTTCGTTATACAGGGATTTTAGAATCACTTTTTTGATTTTTCCGATTTTCAAAAGAATGTTTATAGAATCATTTTATATTGAAAATGAATTTTAATCATATATATTGTGTATATATATTTATATATTTATTCATATATATTTATTATATTGTGTTAGAAACGAATTTTGGAATCGTGATTTTTTGTGTTTAAAACAAAATTATTGTCTGATTAATTTTAAAACGATTTAATTGCCGAAATTTTATAATTGGCGAATTAGATTTACTTTGAAAACGAATATATCGAATCTGATTATTTTGAAAACAACTTAGTGTTTTAGTTTGTTTTCGAATTGAATCATTTGCTGACTAATTTGATAAATGTAAAAAAATCTGAATTATTGTTAAGGATTTAAAAAAATATTATCGAATGAACAATCAATTATCTCAAAAATGGGCCAAGGACCATACGCAGCAAAAACACCATGAATCTACTTCCACTAGTCATTCTCTAGGCGACCTGGAGACTGCACAATAGACTATACATGTAATAACAATTCAAAAACTTTGGAACTTGTTACAACTCTCTGATATTGCCCCCTAATTTTATTTTACTACCTTGCAGGGCTCAAAAGATTTATCATTACAAGCAACAGTTAATAATAAATGGGGTTTACTTTGAAAGTAATTAATCTTGTTTTATTTTATTTAAATAAATAAATCAAGATTTGTATATTTATTGAATAATCCGTATAATAACCGAGTATTATCGCAAAATATGATAATATATTATTATATGAGGTAATTATTATTTGTACAACTGAGTGTAACTTAACTGAAACTCAAATATTTACTCAGTAGTAATCGCCCTGCAAGATTCTAATTAATTGTTTCACCATTTATTTCAAGTCAAACAATTTTTTTCCTTTCTTTATTGATTCAATGAATAAAAAGATGTTTCGAATTTCAGATGCCATTTAATTTTCCTTTATTATAATTTTGCTTCAGTTTTGTTTCTTGAAAAAAGAGTTGATACTAAATGCCATGGAGTTTTCTGTGATTTTATTTATAAATTGTTTGTTTTTCAGTGTCTCTCGTTTTCAAATTGAGTCAATTTAAATATTATAAATATACAATATTTTTTCATTTATTTAAATCACACCAGAATAAATATTTAATACTTTTCAAAGTCTTTAGCGTGTCTCGTTCCTAAAAGAACATCTTCGGGTGGATCGTCATCGGTAATCGGAAATCATACCCCTTTAATAACTACTCGAAAGAGAAATATTCCCAACAACCGCTGGGTTAACGGGGCAATAGTTATGATATTTAGGCTAACCGAACGAAGCTCCTTGCTAAATCAACGTAGTCAGTACAGATTGGTCGAAATAATACATTATTTGTGAAATTGTTGCACAAGTTACGTAATGGTTATCGATTTTTTCCAAAAACATTGTAATAAACATTACTTCTTCCTTTGAATAAAATATTTTGATGTAATAAACAAATACAAAATGTCCATTTTTAAAATGTATGAATATCAAATTATGTATATATTATTCTTGCTGTGACGTCAATTCCACAAGAGGTATTTTAAAAATTTGTTGGATAGAGTAACGTGTGAGGCCTTATTAACAATATCCATAGATTCGAAAATAAATATTCAAGCTTCACACTAACTTCTCTGTTAAACATTGTCAAATAGAGCCTTTACGATATGATGATTTACATAATCATCACATTCATATATAAGCAGCAAAAACTAATGTTAATTTAATCTGATGATTTCGGGTAATCCGCTGAAATTAATTACAATTAATTTTACAAAATGACGTTCAGCTTTCTTTCATAAATTATTATTATCACTTTAATTTCGAATATGGTTCGGAATTTTTCGCATTGATGGCAACTAGTCTCTCCAGCGTATCATCATACCCATTGTAATGAAACGTAATAAAACTGATAAACTATATTAGAACATCATCATAATACAATTTGGGTGATAGATTTAGTGGTGAGTGTTGGGGTTACTTTTGCTGAACTTTAAATTTTTGATATTTTTTAAAAATCATATTTGTATTTTAAGTAAATTAAAAATAATATTCGATTAATTAAAATGAAATAATTCTTTAAAATACAAACCTTTTAAATTCTTAAAAAAAGAACAAGCTCATTCTTTAAATTTTTGGCAATAATTAATTGTTATAAATAATCTCTAAAATAAAATCAAAAGTTTTAAACAGTTATTAATAAATAAAAATCTTAATTAATTTTAAAAAAGTTAATATCATAAATAATTGAATTTTAATTGTTTATCAAATTGTTTATCAAATCTTATCAAATTATTAAATAAACAATAACATTCCGTAAAATATTGTTATAAATATGTTAAAATAGATTTTCAGAAATTTAATGTAAAAAAATTAATTTAAGTAAGAAATAAAGTTTTGTGTTCATTATAATGTCTTTTGAGCAAGAACCCAATAATCAACAAAAAAGGTTTTTTATATGATTTGTAGAACATTGAAAATGTGTTTCTTACATCTTAAAATGGTGATTCAGAACGGTAACTTAGAAAAGTATAAATAAAATCAAGTGAAGGACTTCCAGCTTCTAATTTTATATCTTATGGACATTGCTACATACAGTCTGTACGATTACAGTGTTCATACTTGATTACCTAATGTAGTACAATGTTTGATAGAAACGACTGTTTCAATTCACATAGTTTACAATAAACAATAACAAAATGTATGAAAATTGATATTATATTATAATTATTAGTTGTAATTAACGTAAATCATTATGTTTTATATAAACTATTATGAAATGTCAGACGAAAATAGTTACTTGTAGATGGGGCCAGGATGCCTCCAGGAAGGGATCATCGTCATCTCCATCGGGATCGGGACCAGAAAGATTACAGGATGGGGGTAAGCTTCGAAAGACATTTGTTCCAACCATGCAAACTACCTCTTTATAAACAGTGTCTGAAAATCCTCCTTGGTTGATCGAAAAATATTCACAAATTTCTATTAGAGATCTTTTCTTTATATCTTTGTACTTAAGATCACTCATCAAATCGGAGAAGTCGAAAATCACACTACATTGGCGCAGTTTTTCCAGTAAAAGTGATTCTCGCTCACTTGCTTGAACTTCTGTTAAAATGTATCATCAAAGTAGCAATAATACTTTAAGTAATAATCATATATTAATGGAAATTATTTCGTTTCCCACCGGGCATCAATAACCTCTGAATAAGTAACATCTGTTTATGTTTAAACCTGCTTTAACAGAAGTGGAATCAAAGACTTGCCTAAAACATGGAAATTTATGGAAATTAAATAATTGATAAATGATTTGAAACTTTGTGAAATTACGTTTTCAAATATTATTTTATAACAGGATTTAATTCTTTCTCAGCCTATACAACTATAGAAGATATTTAACTCTCTCTTCTCCGGCAACATTTCCCAGTAAATTAGTACAGCTTATCTCGCAGAGATAATTTGCTTAAATGTTCCCATAAAATAATGTTTAAAAACTTCATATTGCAAAACTTTATATCGGAAAAAAACATTTGAAAAAATGAAATTTTACTTTTATAACGGTTTAAATAACTAAACATTAATTAGAACAAAAAAGTCACAAAATATTTTATTATTATTAAGAACGCCAATTTGACTTTTCATATTTATATTAACACAACAATTTTGATTGTCCTCAAGACAATCTTTGTCAAAGCTCTCGTATGAGTTCATTCTTACTAAATTAATTAATGACTTTAATTCTATTATTTTTAACGAATGGTGATATAAATAATTTGTTAAAATATTTATTCAAAATTTTATTGGTTAAAATTAATTATTTAAAAAATAATAAAAAATAAATAAAATTAATTATTAATTATTTAAAAATATTAATTCAATTTATTTATTGAAAATTGTAAATAAAATTAATTAACTTATTTAAAATTTTACAATTATTTTAAATTAGAAATAAATTTAAACATTACATATTTTCAGATAACAAGAATTTAAATATTAATCATCCATCTGGGTAGGAGAGACACAATTCCAAATCAACACAACGACTTCTAAGATGGTCATTGAGAAAGATTTAAGTGTTTATTATAAATGACTTCTGTCAAATTTGCTTGAAGTTATCTTCGACATACAAATTGATACGTAAATTTTTATTTCAGATTCTGATACTCTTTAATTTGCTTATATAAATTTTCGTTCTAGTGTAAATTTCAATTAAATATTTTATTTATAAAGTTATTTGATTGATGCATAAAGTTTCGGCTACTGTTAAAAATTGATAAACTTTCTTAAATATTTCTCAAAACATGTTTCATTTAAAGAAACATTTATTAGTTGAGATTTAGGCTATAAAAACACACTATATAGACCGGCAAGAATCATTTTAGGTATTCTATTTTATTTCCATTTATTATAGGGAAAACATGATTGGCTCATCTACAGTGAATATTAGTTTTCTAAGTGGAGAAAAGATAAATTTGAACAGAAAAATAAGATTAGAACAGGAAAACTCCAAGAAACTGTGAATGACGATTAAGAGCAGTGAGATAGATCCAGAAGGTTAGACAATTGGTTCTTCATCAACTATAGGGTGAAACTAAACATCTGCATGGCTAATACCTAAACAAATCATTTCTGACTCGTTTCTGGAAATAAAAATTAGATGCATTTTAAGAACTTTGAACGAAAAAGATCATGAGTTGATCTTTGTCAATTAACAACATCAACTTTAAAGGACTTTTGGGTATATCGTTAATGTCAAAGAATTACCCACTGAGGATGCTTAAGCCAGGTGAAAGAGTATTTACTAAACACTATTGTAATCAGTTTATAAGACTTGACAAAAGTAACTGAATGAGAGTTAAATTATTACTCATTTAGTAAAAAATCCTTTTGTTGAACGACAACACAAAGCCATTGCTTGCTTCAGACACAAAAAAACAAGATTCATCCACATCTGTCGTATTTACTGGATCTTGCATCAACTCAAACACTTGAAGAAAATTGAAGAAGTATAAAATCACGTTGTCAAATAAATCCCTTCGAAGTCAAAGTAATCTTTTCCTGAATGAAAGACGTCATAAAGCAATCAATTCTAACGGTGATTATTCTGAAGATTAAATCAATGTATGAAAAACAAAATAATGTCCATTTCAATTAAGAAACGCGCCTTTGAGAGAGCCATTAAAGTTTATCAATTATATATACATGCATCAACCAGATAAATACATATCGTCTCTAATTTTTGCCGCGGATAAAACAAAATGAAATTTCCTTATGAAATAATAATCATTTTGCCTTTCAGTAAAGGAAGTTCTTCGATTTCTCGGAAAGAACTGATCTTGAATCGAGAAGACAATTGACGATTATCTTTGACTTTTGTCAAATTGATTACGTCAATATTCAGTTTTTTATTAGCGGTGGAAGGGAGCTTTTTGTTGGTGATGTTGAGATCGAGTTTGTCTGTTTTATCGACGGATTTCGTCTTCGGATCCTTTGGCAAATCGGTCAAATGACTTACATAAAAATCAATCATTTACATTTGTCGGAGCTTTAGTGACTACCGTAACTGGTTTTTCGGGCTTTTTAACGACAGTCCGTTTGGCTGCCGAGTTATTCTGGGCTGAACCGAATGGCATTTGAGATATTTGAATTAGTTCATGGTCACGATGATTTATTTTGATGAATTAAAACAAACGAATGTCTTTTTCAAATAAGTACCGAAATAATAATTATAATCTTTTTATCATAAAATATGTTTTATGATTGAATTTTTCATTCTTATTTCTTTAAAAATACTTTTTTAAAAAAAATTCTTTTGCAATGTTTTCGAATTTGAAAATTAGTGATGTTAATTCGAGAGCATTTGAAAAATTTGAACTGAAATCGTTTTTCTTTCGATTATTGAATAAGCTTAATGAATATTTTGTTTAATTCTTATTTCTTTAGAAAATATTAATTGAAAATTCGATTATTAAAAAGTTATTTATTTATTTAATAATATTTTTAAATTAAAAATTTATCATCAAATTATAAATTAAATCTGAAATTTGAATTTTGAAATTTAGAGAATCTTTGGAGAACATGAAAGCATAAAAATTTAAAACATTGGAAACAGTTGAACTATCTTCGTAAAATTTTAAACTAAAGAACAGTTTTTTGTATCAATTGAATTTTATAAATAAATTAAAATAGCAACTATAGTGTCTTCTTAGTCTGTGTTAAATGCTGAAATTTCATTTAATCATTCTGAAAGATAAAAATTTGATGAAATATATCTAAAATATGTGTTCAAGAACATTCCTTGACAGAAAATATAGTTTTTTACATATAATATTAAATTAATTAATAACAAAAAAAGAGTCCCACATCAATAGGTTCTAATTTTAAGAGGAAGATAAAATGCATTTCGATTAATTTCTTTGGTAGATTTTAGATTAACTGGAATTGGATTCTTGAATCGTTAAACTAAATTAATAAAAATAAACTTTGATCATATGGAAAGTATTTACAGATTATTTTTTGATTTTATACAAAAACAACCAATGTTAAAAAGTTTGAAGAACTGTGGGGGTATTTGACTTTTGTAAAAGATACGTTAATGAGGTTATATAACTATTGATTATAAAGATTTTTAAAGTATAATATATAGTATTAAATATATTTTTTTAATAAACATTTCAATTTATTATATCTTCTAGAGGAAATAAAAATAACCAAATAAATTAATAAATCCTACTCAAACTTAATACGTATCCTATATGGGTATAAAACTGAGAACAATGGACATAATTTTCAGACATACAATTATATACGTTCGTTAAAATTGATTTCAAATGGATGTCTTCTTGTGACAACCTTCTTCATTGAACACTGATTCCATTTTTAATCCTCTAACGAAAAGTATAGTAAAATACTGAATCGAAAATAAAATAAAAAATAGAAAAATTATAGCAATTAACAAACATTCAAAATCCTAAGCAACATTTCATAGAAAAAAAGTGATATTCTGCCGCTTAGTACTATCGATAATCCCCTAATTATAAAACTAACTGTTCTGTTTTCACTGCCTGTTTATCTGATATGGATCGATGTAAGTGCTGAATTTTCAGAGAAGTTAACGTGTTTCTCCAAATGTAAGACATCACCCCGTATAAGACCTAGTCCGAAATTTAAAGACTTTTTTTGGAATACTAATATAAGTCATAGTATAATACCTACCTAGTATAAGACATACTGGTAATTTTTCCATCAAAACTAATATAAGGCAGTATCTTATATTTCGAGAAACACGGTAGTTAATTTTTTTCGCTGACAAATTGTAATAATTTCGAAATAATTAAAGTTTAAAAACTTAATTTAAAAATATTTTAAATAAAAATATTTAAGTAATTTTCGTAACATAATTGAAATAAAATATAATTTTAACACTAGACCGGTCATTTGACGGGTATGCTATGCATTTGTGTCTGCATTTTGAAAACCGTGAATAGTTTAAAGCTGCTATTTTATTATAATTATTTATTTATGTGAACGTATTTTCCTTCTTAAAATCAGCATGCTAAACTATAGGCATCAAGGTAAAATTTTCAGTACACCTTTCAACGACAAAACAGATCATTTTGACCGGTAAGTTATGAATTAATCAGGAAAGTGAAATACTTTTTTTCTAAAACAGTTATTCACGTGAAATAAAGTTTAAACGAGTCAGAGTGCTTTCCACGTCACACTTAAGCACACTTTGAACAGAAGATAGAAATCTTATTTTTGCATTGAAAGGCTAAACAAGTTTTGCATCTATTACCTGACAATGAATAGAAATTATTTTTTTTGAAGTCCTCCTGAAGTGCATCAATTATTACCAGAAGGTGTAACACAAGCACTGACATTGTTTTGCTCAATTTTCTTTCATTCATCATGGGAAAGGGAGACTGAAAGCTGAAAAATGAAGTCACATCTGAATTTGCGCGAACCTTTGGCTTCTTTGAACATAAAACAATTAAACATAACATTGATAACCATATCTCTTTTTTAAGTTCAATTTGCCGCCCTAATAACAAAAACAAATAATCGATTTAAAACTAACAAAATTTCATTATCCAACTAATCGATAAAAAACGACAAAAGAAAAAAAAATCAACAACTGGCCAATCAAAACAGGCACGCATTACAAAAACAATAACACGTTGTGGTATTATATTTTATTTATTTTTTTATAAACATGAATTTAGCAACAAGCCTTACTTTATGTTATTTAATTATTTGTTTTGAAATTTATAATTCATTCATGTAAAAATTAAAGGATTTTGTACTAAATCGATATTAAAAGTGCAAGTCAAAGTTATCGATCCATAAGAATTTTCATTAGTCTTTTTTTTATTCAACGATCAATAGCCGT
This sequence comes from Girardia tigrina, assembly GCA_001938485.1. Classification (NCBI taxonomy): domain Eukaryota; kingdom Metazoa; phylum Platyhelminthes; order Tricladida; family Dugesiidae; genus Girardia; species Girardia tigrina. The sequence continues at coordinate 11,670 of MQRK01126798.1, forward strand.
AAAACAATGAACGCTTGTCGAATAGAATCGATCTTACGCGAAATCCTTTAGATCGTTGTATCGTCGAATTATAAATATTGATAATTATAAATTTAACAGATCTTCTGATATTTTGTATTGGAAGTCAGTTAAACGGTAATTAATAACTTCAGGTAACTTGATTTTTAAGTGACTACTTGATAATATGTATAAAATAAATAATAATAAATCTCACTTAGTAAATATATAAATATAATTCAACACCCTTTAATGGCCTATAAACTCCGATATATGTTAACTATCGTTGTTTATATTCGGTGTGCTTACTGTCCCCAATTTTTTTGTAAATTATCTGTTTTTTATTTACATCTCTGGCAACAAAGTTCATTATTTTATTTTTTAGAATAACTTTTAAAAATAGTACACACATAATTATCCTTGTCTTTATATATTTCTTTTAATACAATTATTTAAAAATCCATTATTTCCCAATTAATTTCATCTTAAGTTTACTTTACAATTAAAATTTGATTATTTCCAAAAATAACTTTTTAAAATTAATTAATATATATTTTTTAATTATAATTGCTAAGAAAACTTTTGATTTTAATTATTTCCTTATTTTAGAAATTCTTTATAAAAATTAATTGTTTCAAAAATTTTAAGAGTGAGCTTGTCCTTCACACCCAACTTTTATCATATTTTCGATGTCTCGTCCATGTTCACCTTAGTCGATAGATCATCGATCCGTCTTAGTTATTTATTATTTTGATCTGAATGAATAGTAGTAATAGAATGAATAATATTATTAATAAAAAAATTTGTTTATAAAAACAACCACGTTTTTCAAGCATTACCAATGCACTAAAAAGAGGAAAATAATTTTTTTCTAGACATGTGCGAAATTTTATACCTAACCAAAAACGTGGGGCGGATTTCT